>ARYC01017479.1:0-13337 GCA_000711775.1 Oxytricha trifallax | reverse complement strand
CCTAGGAAACTGAACTCAAGCCAGGTAACTCATCTAATGCAGGGAAATCTTAGGATCCAGCTCACTTGAAGAGTGAATGCTGACAGATTGAACCCCGCCGACTGGCCCCTCATGCGGTGCGCCCAGCAACCCCCTACCTGCCCTCGATAGGCCTTAGTGTAGTAGAAAGCTCTATTAGAAAGTCCTAAGTGGTTAGTACCACCTAGCAATTAACTTTCTAATTTTTACTTAAGATATAAATAGTGAAAAACTTAAAAAAAAGAAATATTTATCTTTTTTAATTTAATTTAGAAATAACTATAAGCTAAATCTAATTATTCAAATATAAAAAAAAAATTTAATAAATGTTTCTAATAAAATATCATTTAAAAAACTCTAATTCTTGCTATAAATACAATAAATAACGTTTTAAAAAAAGTAAAAGTGAACAATTTTATAAATTTTTAGCTCAGAACCTTCTTGATTTTTTTAATTAATTTATCACTTTTGCATGAAAAAATTAAATGCTAAGAGCTTGAATAGAGGAATAATTGAAGAACACAAAATCTATAATTTTTTTAACTTAAATTTTAATTATTTTAAGTAAAATTTTGAACAAATTTGAAAAAGAATAATTAATTAGACTTATATTTAAATTTATTACTTGTTACATTCATTTTTAAGAATTATAGTTTTAATTTATTTAATTGATTATTTTACTAAAATTAACTTTCTATCAATTATACAGTTGGCTTATTCTAATATCATCTAGAATTCCTCGATTTCTATTTTATTTATTAAAATTTTATTCATAAATTAGTTAGTTAATACAAAGAATATAAATTTCGAAATATTAGTTTGTTACTCTAAAGTAAAAAAAGTTAAGATTATTATTAAAAATCATTGTAAAAATTAATTATAAAATAAAAAATTGGAATATTTATATTAATTTTATAAAGAAATATTATTAACTTTATAAATTTATAGATTTATTCACAGATCATTCTTTTTTATTTTTCCAATATATCATCTGATTGAATTATCCACATTTTTACATTAGTATAAAATGCTTTCAAACCGCTATAAGTTAATATTTATTTTCAACATTTTTTAATTGAAATCTATTGGTCACTCCATCTCATTTTAAGCTAATTATTTCCATATATATTTTGCTTAGAATTATTGGTTTAGTAACATTTTTTTATAAGCTTTTAAATAAAAAATCCAACAAAAAGTAAGTTCATTATATATTCTTGATTAAAGAGTTAAATATTTAATTATTATAAAAAGTATTTTTATTGGCAGTTTTTGCAGTGTCCCTTCTATTTATTATCAAACTTGAATAGATGTTCTTGCTATGAAATATTTTTTCATATAAATTCAATATTAAAATGTAAAGATATAAATATAAATGCATTTTAATTAAATTATTAAGTCATTAATAGTATTTTATATTTTATAATTGAAATCATCTATTTTAATTCTAGTTTCTTTATGTTATAAAATTACAATCAATTATTTTACAATTTCTCTACTTTTTTTATACAATAAGATTGAATAATGAGTTAATAGCATCTTTTATGAACAAAAATCGCATAATAAAACATTTCCCACTTATCTATTAACATTTATGCTGTTTTCATTAAATCAACTCAAATAATTATTTTTGGTGCATTAAAACATAAAGAAAGTGAATTCTTATAAATTTGGTACTTGGTTTATAGGTAAATAAAATGTATAACTATATAATTTTAAATTTTTATTAAATTAATTAAATTCAATTTAAAAAAAATAATAAATTTATATGTACATTTAATATACCAAAGTCGTAATACTAAAAAATAAAAATTCCCTAAAGTAATTAAAGACTTATTTTAAATACATCAGACATTAAAGTACTATGTTAATTAAGCATTTAATTCAATTATTATTTTCAAATTATAATATTATGCTTAATGTATATGATTCTATAAAGGGATTAAATACCATGTTTATAAAAAAAAATTATTACTATAAAAAAATTAATAAAATAAGTAAAGATTTATTTGAATATTAATTTTAATAAATTTAAAATATTCCAATTTAATCAATTTAATTAATTTAAAAATTTATACTATAATGTGTTTGATAATTAATAATTAATAAATTTCAATTTAAATATCCAAATAAAAATATTTTAGCAATATTTTATTTGCAAGCTATGGATTTTATACATATTATATTGTTATTTTGTTTAACATATTAAAACTTATAATCTATTCATGAATAATCCTGCAATTATATATTTTTAATTATCATTTTTTGTGTTCTCTTGAATATCTTTTATTTCTAAAACCCCTTATCATTATCGAGTTGTTTAATCTTCGTAAATTATGAATATGATCCTATATATAAGCAATTTTCTACTTTCATTTAATCAATTCATTTAATTTAGTAAATTATCAATCAAATTAAGTTCTTATTATTTTTCCAATCATATATAGAGCAATGATAAATTTTCTTAGAAAAAATCTTTGTTTTTATTATTTGAACAATCATTTGTTTTTAACCTATACTTTAACATCAATAAATTCAGTGTAATTAAAAATCTTTTCAAATGATAATAAAGTTTAAACAACAGTATGATAGTTTATAATAGAGTTGAACTAAATTATTAATTAGTAGGATAACAATTCAATTAAAGAAACAATAAAATTATAAATAAAATTAATTAATTTGCTCTAATAATCAATATATTAACTAGATAAATATTAATTTAATTAGTAAAATATATAAAGTATAATCATTTAATTTTTTTATTATTTAGAAGAAGGTCAAAAAATTATAATATATTTAAGTTTATTGAACTATTTCTTCTAAAGAATAATTTCTATATTACTTTCAAATAGGCTAATAGATTAGATATTATTGATTAAATTAAACTCTAAATGTTCTTACTTTATTGTGTATAAAGTTAATTTTATCATGAATTCAATTCTGAATTAAAAAAATATTGGTAAGTAATGTAAATCTACTACATTTTTAACATAGCCCTACTTATGTTATAATTTTAACTTAGTATTTTGTCAAAATTAAATTAAATATTAACTAGACCAAAAATACTATTTATTTTTACTCTAAATATTCGAAGTTATGAATTTTTTAATAATTGTATAGTTTGCTGTTCTTAATACCCTTTTTAATTTATAATTTTTGCGTAAAATCAATGCTTATTAAAAAGTATTAATTTTAAAAATCCAGATTTTAATTAATAGTAATTTATTATCATATAAATATGTTTAATCTTTTAAAATTACAAAAATTTATGATTAATCACTATAAATTTAAATTTATAAAATAATTAGATATTTTTATTGATCAACTACCTTTTTATTGATTGCCATTTCAATCCATTTTTAAAAATTAATTATATCTTATTATGTTGTGTATTAAATAATACCTAAATCATTTTAATCTAATTTTCATAATTTCCCCTCATTTTTATAATTAAAAATATGTTTTAATCTTTTGAAAATGTAGAATCGCGATATGCTATTGAATATCTAATTATCTTATAATATTTTTTTTTATACAAACTCATCTAATTAATACAGGGATATCTTAGTTTCCAGTGTTGAATTATTATAAAAAGCCTTGCCTAAATATTATATTTAAAATTATAATTAAAATAAAATATTATTAAATTTGAAAATTAAATAGTTATTAATTTCTTTAGTTACTTTTGAAAAAGAATTAAATTTTCAATCTATTTATGCATAAGTTTTTTTGACTTTATAGTAATTATATTATTCTTTGCGTTATTAGTACAAAATTATAAAAAAATCATGATAGTTAAATCCTGAAAAAGCGTGTGACAGCGGAACACTAGATATGTAGTCATTTACAAAAGTATAAAATGTTATTTTTTCCATTTTTCACTTTTACAATATTTGGCCCAAGAGCCGAACCTATTAAACACTTATACTTTAAAACAATTAAATGTAAATTAGAAATGCTAAACATTAATTAATTAAAATATTTAAATAGAATTTATTCTACAATTTTAAACAACCATAATATTAACTAAATGAATTAATAATATTTATTTTTTTAATAATTATTTTCTGACAATAATTATTCTCTATTTATCATTATTAATTATTATTAATTAATTAAATATTTATTAACATTAAATTATATATTTAATTTTAGTTGCTCATTGTCTCAATATCAAACAATATTCAGTTTATCCTATTTTTTATTAAATCTAATCACATGGTACAATAAATTATTACCCTTGATAGTATTTTAAAAACATTAATCTTATTTATTGATTATTTTCTGAATACCTATGTAAAAAACATTATTATTATATGCTTATATTTGAAGAAAATTTAAATAACATAAATGTCTCCATATTATTAATTGAAATATTTTCCTATGTATTACTTTAATCTAAAAGCTGATTAATTAATTTTTATAAAGAAACTCTCAATTTAATGTTTGTATTTAATTTAATTTGATTTCTTCTAAAATTAGAGTCCTTTTAAGTATTTTTTAATAATAATTATAAATTTCAAGATTTCAAGATTACTATTTATCTTTAATTCAGCCAATCATTTCATATTTTATGCTCACACTTATTATAATTTTTACAGCATAGGAAAGCTATATAATTACAAATTTAAATTTAATTTAATAATTAACATAAAGTTGGTAAATTTTATGAATTTTATTTTTAGGACGATTCTACGATATATTAAATTATTATTAACAAGAATTTAATGTGTTAATAAGTGATTAATGAATTAAATACCTTTTGATTAACTTAAATTAATAACGTAAAATTAATAATTAATATTTGAATAAAATTTTGAATTAGTTGTTTAATGCTTTTATGAAATGGATTTAAAACAAAGTAAGAATTTTAATATAATTAATTTATATACTTTTATTTAAAAATATTTCAAAGTGAAGTGTAAAAGCTCTGAGGGAATATGTAATAATTGTTTGCATTTAATCTAGAATCAAGTTTACATACAGATCTATGTATATTATCAACGGGAGGAAAAGAAAACAATTTAAGACGGGATTTAAATTATTATATTTCAAATATTAAATCATCTATTATTAATATAAAAGAGATAAGATTTATTTTAAATATTTAGTGATTGTTAATTAAATAAAAATAGTTATTAATAATATTGAAGTCTTTAAAAAATAATTAAGAATTATGCAAAAACTCTAAAGCCATTGCTATGCAATAAATGAATTGTAATATATCTAATTATATATTCATTAAAAAATAATAATAATATAGTTACTGATGTTTAATTACAGAAATATAATTGTGCTTTTAATCGGTGGAAATTTTATATAAATTAAATTTATTTTTAAAAAAATACTTTTAATAAAATATAAGATATTTTTTTTTGAATTTGCAATTTAAACAATACTGTTGATGTTACATATATTCGGATTATTAGTAAATGATACCACATCCTTTACTTTAATTATATATTATTATTTTTTAATTAATTCAATTATTTATTATAGAAAAAATGTGATTTTCTTTCACTGATATCATAAATAAGTTTAGTGATCCTTTTGGAATTTTTCCTCAATAATCATTCATTTAAATAAACAATTTCTTGTATTTTATATCAAACTCTTCTTTTAATTAAATCTTAATATTTTGCAACAGATTAAATTTTAATAATTTCATATGAATACTTCCACCATAGCCATCATAAATTAATGATTTCTCTATCATCCCTATTAGGATACATTATGAATAGATATCTCTAACTACAATACATACCATTTATTATTATTAGTAGTATTAACTTTTTAATGTCTAACGTTATTACAATATTTCATTATAAAAATCAAATAACTAAAGTAAATTGTTAACATATATTGATTCCACTATATAAATCAATTCAAAATCACCCTTTGTTTAAGAAGTAAAAAATCACTTGTCTTTTTTTTCTTAATAATATAAATTAAAGAACCATTAATAATTATTAAAAGTAAGTATCATTTGAGGAGATTCATGTATACCTCAAACAATGAGTTCAATTAAATATTTTTATATTTTCCTTAATTTTTAAAAAAAATTTAAAGGATAATTAATTTTTTTATTTATAACAAAATATTAATAGTATTTATTTATGATAATATAAATCTTTAATTTATTCTTTATCTTCTACATTCTTGAATATCATTGATTTAGCATAAACTTAAATTAGTTAATAGAGTTGAACCCATATTTATAACAAAGCATTATCTTCATATTTCTAATTAATTATTAATGTTATTATTTATAGCATTTGTTCTTTTTATTCTTTCAAAAATACACCTGTATTTAATAACTAGATTAATTCTTTTCCCAATATTTATAGATAATTAAGCAAGCTTGTACTAATTTTTTCTAAAATAACTTTTCACCCTTAAACTCTTTAGAGTCTGAGTCCTAATTTTATATTATTATATCTTATGAAAGCTGTCTATTAAAAGAATCTTTTATTTAACCTCAAGTAAAATTGTTTAAATTATTTAATTAATGGATATAAATATAAAAAGTACATTATTAATAGCTACATAAATTATTGATATTAATTTAACAATTGAGTAACATTACAATCACCTAATATTAATAAATAAGTTCACATCTCTTACAAAGAAATAAAAAAAATCCTCGGTTTCATTTTCTACCTTACTAATTTGCTATTTTAAATATCATTAATAATTTATCTTTTATTAAGTAGAAACAATAAATTAATTATCCATAATGCACCGAATATTATTCCTATAATTTTATAAATTACAACAATTTTTTGTAAATACATACTGTTACCCTTAAATTTAATTTTTTTTTTAACATTTATTTCTAAAATCAGTAAAAGAAAGTCTCCCTAATTCTTATTAAGTTTATGATTATAATCAATTTACACTAATTTTTCCCCTAATTTTTATTTAGAAATCATAAAATATCATGCCTTATCCAGTTGTTTACAAATTATAAGTGAAATATATATATATTAATTTAAGAATTTTATAAATATAAAATTTATAAATCATTCTTTAAGTAAAATAAATTATAAAACAATTTCAAAATTATACAAATTTATTGAAAATACTGCTATTTATAATTATAATATAAAATTATAGGAAAAAAAAGGTTTAACATATATTTTTTGACTATATTTTTTAGAATTCTTTCCTGCTATATATATGTATAATTAATTTAAATTTAATAAAATAATTGCATAAAGCTATGGCAAAAATTATAAATAATTAATAATAATAATAATAAAATAATTAGATCACATTGAGGTCTCTGGGGACCCCCGATCATAGTTGCTTTTTAGTGCAAATAAGGGACAAGCCCTTTTAGTTAAGTTGGAGATTCTCTCCTGTATACTGAGTTTTCATCTTCTTCTGTTGTTTCTTCTCATTCCTCCTCTTCCTTTTCCTCTTCCTTTGGTCTTTCAATTGTTGTTTCTTCTTTTCCCTCCTCTCTTGGGGGCGGAATGGAGTATTTGAACTGTCTCTCCTTGATCTCTGAATTTGAATTGAGTGTCTAAGTGTTTGACATTGATTGAAAATTTAAGTTCTTTGGAGGCTATGTAGTTTTTACATCTTGTAGTGATAAGTTGGACAAAGTCGCTTTTCATGAAATATGTGTGTTTTTGAAGACATTTGATGTAGATTTCTACTTTGTTTAGAAGTTCGTGGTAGTCTGCTGACACTGAGATGCAGCTAGCTTAATTGGCTGTTATGTTTTTCATCAGTATAACTACCAGGAGTCTAAAGAATTGGATTGTGGGAAGTTTTGTTTCTTCCATTGAGCCTGAATTTTTGTCGATTTCAGCTCCAAGTTATTTGTCATCCATGTTCATCCATGTTAGTAAGATGTCTTTGGAAAGGTTTTTAATCATGATGTTGATGACATTGGAAAACTGTTTAATGGGTCTAAAGAGTTGTGAGTTTATGGTTTTAAGATAGATTGAAATGCAGGATTCTCTTGTGTCGAATCTCTCTATCAGTTGTGCTTTAGTGATAGGCTGCATATCTTTAAAGTTATTAACTTATTAATTATATTCTTAAAATTAATTGTTACTATTTAGTACTAAATTTTAAGGCTCGACCTTTAATTACTAATTTGCTATTTAGTACCCTCTTTTACCGATGACGTATTTGACGTTTGCATCTTCGCAAATTTTTCGGTAGTAATTCCTAAGTCCTACTGAGAATTCGGACTAGCTGTCTATATAGTAGGTATGTTAGCTAGAGTTTTTCTCGAGGGAGGAATCTTTGTCGTAGGCATCGTAGACTTGTTTTTCTTCGACTGTCCAGTCTTCCTCATTTTCAGAATAGAGTACCTTTTTTGTTATGAGGCTACTGTTTCTGTTTGTGTCATTGAGGTTTTTTTCATATTCTCGGTACTTTTTTTCAAAGTCTTCGAGCTCTTTTTGGTGTTAACTATCTCTAATCAGATAGTGGTCTGAGGGTGAGGCTTCTTCGATTAGTGAGGGGGGGCTGGTGTTGAGACTATTATTTCTTCTGTCTTAGTTTGGGGTTTGATGAATCTGTTATTGATTGCTACCAGCCTTAACATTTGGAAAAGTTGTTGAGTCCATAGTTGGACCTAGTCATCTTTGTTTTCCTTGTCATATTGAAGCTTGGTGAGGTGTATTTGGAATTGGTTTAGTATGTTGTAGCCTTTCCTTATGAATTTCTAGAAATGAAGGTTAGTATTTCTAGTATGTGAAGCCCCCATTGTTCTTTGTTAGTTTTTATGTTATCTATTGTGCATTGTGCTAGGTGATGTGTTTAGTTATTTTCGATGTCACCTTAATGATATCTCTTTGTGTTTTACTCAGTATACCCATTCTGTGTTTCTTATTTAATACTGCATAAATAATTAATAATTCAATTTTTTTTAAAATTTAAATTGAACCACTTATTAAAATTTTATTACTATAAATATTTCAACATAAAATTAAAAAAGAGCAAGTTTTCTCAATAAATATAAATAATTTATAATTTATATTGTATTTATTCATAAATTGTTATCTTCATCGAATAAATAATTTCTAAACTCTCTTTTAATAAAACTTAATTTCCCACATAACATAATATTATTATGTAGACACAAATATTTAACTAATATCTTAATTATTCTCATTTTCCATTGAATTTAATCATTATATGAATCCTTCCTCAAATATGATACCCTTGTAATTAATTAAAACTTATTATTTTTTTTATATTGATTTAAAAATATTAGATTAACTTCTAATGGCTAATTTATTTATCCCATTGTGTTATATATTAATTACTATTATAAAATATTTGATGAAACTCTCAATGGGGGCAATAATTGTTTGTAATTTAGATGCTGAATGATTGGTCCACTTTTAAAAATCAGTTTTAATAATTATAAATTTCAAAGTTTCCGATTGCTTTTATTTTAAAATCTACCAATTAAATCAAATCTTATACTCATAATGTTAATTAAACATTATTAATGGTTATTGTTTTATATAACATATTTTTTACAAGATTAATTAATTACTAATTTAATTAAAATGAAAATTAAGAATAATTTCAAATTATTATGGCTAACATTTGTATTCAAGTTTGTCCATTTATAAACTTAAGAATCATAAAATATAGATTATCAATAATTCTTCAATTATCATTTGGAAAGATTAAATGCTTCATTTATTACAGAAAGAGATTATTATGGTTTTTACACTAAAGCTATTAGAGATATTCAATATGAAGAAAGTGTATTGGATCTTCCAGCATAGTTTCTTTTTTATTTAAAATATTTCCTATAAGCAATTATAATGATTTATTATTATTTTTACCATATAAAGCATAGTATGTTATATGTGATTGTAAGTAATTCATGAATCTATCACTTAAAAATCATTTTTATTTATATTTATATTTATATTTTTTAGTTGACTACCACCCTTTAAAAGAAATTTTACTGAAAATCCTTGCTGATCTACCTTACTTTAAAAATTCCACTCTTCCTCTACATGAATAAATTGCATTTTATTAATTTATATAGTTTTATTTTTATAAACTTTAATATCAAATTATAAATATGAATCTTTACTTTCGAGTACATATCAAGGATTACTACTACTAATCGAGGACACTGTCAATCCAGAAACTTAATTTTCATATTTACTAAAAAAAACAGTTTATGAGTCAAATCATTCCACTGAGTCTTAACTGTTAGATCAATAATTTCTAACTACCTATTTCAAATATTATAAGGATGAGCTAAACTTCGATGATATAGATACGTGGGATTAAAAAGAGATTGATTTCTATAATACAGTTAATTTTGATTAACAGGTTTTAACTCCTAGAAAACAAATATATAAAGAATTTAGAGTAAAATTATCAGAATTAAGATATAGATAACACTAATATAAAAAAGAATTATTTGACAGCGACTATTTAAAAATGCTTGATGCAACAGCACTAGAATAAAATTAAATATACTAAATAATTTCAAATTACGATTAATTTAGTCATTGGTAGAGTTTAATTTAATCCAGGACACATGCTATAGATTTAGAATAATGGATGGAACTTAGGGGATTAAGTAAAAACTAAACTAAAAAATTCATAGATTACAAACACACGGATTAAGATTTATTGAATATGTAATTAAACTAAAAGTATTTCGAGAAAATAGCTTCATGTTTGAACCCACTCCTAGATTTAAGTAATCATAGACATCCAAAATTATTAAATTATTCAGATTACATCTCCTTTCAATTAAAAGTTAAGAATAGAGAAATTTCAGAAAATAAGTATTATTCGAATATTAATAGAAGCACCATAAAATATCATTAGAATCGTTTGTAAATGATAGCACTTGGAAATTACACTAAAAACTAAGAATATAGCGGGGGGGGGCGATATCTGAACCTATGCTGCAGTATCTGAACCTAGTGTGTTTTAAAATAGTTTAAATATTTTTCCATACATGCTTCTAGTCAATTTAGGGTCGGAGAACACGAAAAAACATCTTATGATAACGAGAGATCACTCAAAAGAGTAGAAAAAGTTACAATGAGTATCTGTTTTATTATAAAATCTAAAATAATTTTTATCTTTTTATCTATTATTTTTTTATTCAATTTTTAAAAAAATTAAACTATAGAACATACACGAGTAGTTGTAGATGACATCTCTTGCTTTGAGTTATATACTTACTCATCGCATTTATGCTAGAATTTAAGTACTGATGAAATATCATGATCTTGATTGATGTCATCTACAATTACTAGTGTATGTTCTATAGTTTAATTTTTTAAAAAATTGAATAAAAAAACAATTGATAAAAAGATAAAATTTATGTAAAATTTTAAAATAAAACAGATACTCATTGTAACTTTTTCTACTCTTTTGAGTGATCTCTCGTTATTATAAGATGTTTATTCGTGTTCTTCGACCCTAAATTGACTAGAAGCATGTATAGAAAAATATTTAAACTATTTTAAAACACATTAGGTTCAGATACATGCCCAGCATAGGTTCAGATATCGCCCCCCCCCCCAATATAGCTATGCTTATAATGATGAATTAACTAATACTCAGCTTTTAAGCACCTATGGATTCGTTATAGAAAATAATGTTTTTTCATAGGTGTCTATAGATGTTAGTGATTATGAAATTACTAAAAACTAGTTCTAAGGGAACTATTGCTCTAAATATAAAGATGAAAATAATGACGAAACTTAATTGAAAGATATATAACAGAAAGATATTTATTCATAGTTCGATGATTAACAAAAACAAATATGTAAATTGATTGGTAGTTGCCTGTAAAAGGCAGATGAAATTGATAAGTTTACAGATTCTTAAAACTCAAAGTATATCATAGACTCAAGAGAAAAGCAAAACACTAATTTATTAAATTTTCTGAGAGTTAAGAATCTTGAAAGGTTTTATAAAAGAAATAGTTAAATATCTGAAAATTTAATAGAATAGCAAGATTTACTTATGATCTTAAGAAACTATGATTAAAAAGGATATTTCGCTTTATAAAATGAAATATAGTCATAGCTGGATTACTTGAAAGTAATTCAAAATATTACTTCAACAAAGTCTAGCTTTAATTAAGATTTTGAGCATTTATATGTGCTTTAAAAATAAAAATTAATAGAATCAGAAGTCTAATAGGATAAACTTAAATCATATTAATTTCATAAAACTATTAATGCATGATTATTATTTTATTTTTAACAAGACTATTAGACGATACTAAATGTCAATTATAGCAGCAATATCTGATAAATAAAATTTACAACAAAATATTATGAATACTTTAAAATAGTTGATAAATATGATAAATTAATAAGTCTTAGAAAGTTTGCAAATATGAATAAACTTTATGTATCTTATTTTTAATTTCATAAAATTTAGTTGAATTTTATCTTTACAACTATAAAATTAATGTAACCTTAACAGATATATAATTAAAGATTAATTAAGTTATTTTTCTCAATTATTAAAATAAAATGTCAATTCAGTTATAAAACAGCATCCAAAGAAATCACACTAATTTTGAATACTTGGAACAATAGTCAAACATTTCGAGAAATTAGAATAATCCCAAAGCGTTATCTGTAGTGTCATCTAACCTTAAATTCAATTAAAATAAAACATATGATGGAAAGTAGAACTTTAAAAATTAGTTGGGGATACTTAACTTTCTTAATTAATTATTTTTATAAAATGCTAAATTAACTTTGAACTAAAACATTTGAATTAACAAATTTGGTAAATATATATTAATTTTTTTAATTGTCTTAAAATAAAGAAATAAAACTAACTAATACAAAATAATTTAAGTAAACATTTTACAATTACTTTTTTAATTTTAATATTTTATAATTAATTCTTCTATTAAACTACTATTAAAATATAAAATAATGCTTAAATTATAAGTTAATCTATTAAATAAATATTTATGCTTATAAAGCTAATTATATAATACTTTTATAATTAAAACAAATTTATGTATAATAAACATGAAAAAATGGTATTTAAAAAAGTCCTGTAATTGAAAGGAACTTCATTATAGTAATATATAGAGCAATGGTACGTTTATTACTCATCACACTCAGAATTATTGACATCAATGATACCTCCCAAGATGGAGTTCTGCGGGATTAAATGGCTCACCTTATGGTACTTACGCATATCACTTCATCGCATTAAGGAAATTTGCCTTTAATGGATAAAAACCGAAGAGATGCAATTTTTAGAAGGTTGCTTGAGCCAATAAGAAGCAATTCGAGGAGTAAATATTTCCCATATATATCCAGGCTAAATTC
>ARYC01017478.1:0-84288 GCA_000711775.1 Oxytricha trifallax | reverse complement strand
AAATTGTTTAAATTATTTAATTAATGGATATAAATATAAAAAGTACATTATTAATAGCTACATAAATTATTGATATTAATTTAACAATTGAGTAACATTACAATCACCTAATATTAATAAATAAGTTCACATCTCTTACAAAGAAATAAAAAAAATCCTCGGTTTCATTTTCTACCTTACTAATTTGCTATTTTAAATATCATTAATAATTTATCTTTTATTAAGTAGAAACAATAAATTAATTATCCATAATGCACCGAATATTATTCCTATAATTTTATAAATTACAACAATTTTTTGTAAATACATACTGTTACCCTTAAATTTAATTTTTTTTTTAACATTTATTTCTAAAATCAGTAAAAGAAAGTCTCCCTAATTCTTATTAAGTTTATGATTATAATCAATTTACACTAATTTTTCCCCTAATTTTTATTTAGAAATCATAAAATATCATGCCTTATCCAGTTGTTTACAAATTATAAGTGAAATATATATATATTAATTTAAGAATTTTATAAATATAAAATTTATAAATCATTCTTTAAGTAAAATAAATTATAAAACAATTTCAAAATTATACAAATTTATTGAAAATACTGCTATTTATAATTATAATATAAAATTATAGGAAAAAAAAGGTTTAACATATATTTTTTGACTATATTTTTTAGAATTCTTTCCTGCTATATATATGTATAATTAATTTAAATTTAATAAAATAATTGCATAAAGCTATGGCAAAAATTATAAATAATTAATAATAATAATAATAAAATAATTAGATCACATTGAGGTCTCTGGGGACCCCCGATCATAGTTGCTTTTTAGTGCAAATAAGGGACAAGCCCTTTTAGTTAAGTTGGAGATTCTCTCCTGTATACTGAGTTTTCATCTTCTTCTGTTGTTTCTTCTCATTCCTCCTCTTCCTTTTCCTCTTCCTTTGGTCTTTCAATTGTTGTTTCTTCTTTTCCCTCCTCTCTTGGGGGCGGAATGGAGTATTTGAACTGTCTCTCCTTGATCTCTGAATTTGAATTGAGTGTCTAAGTGTTTGACATTGATTGAAAATTTAAGTTCTTTGGAGGCTATGTAGTTTTTACATCTTGTAGTGATAAGTTGGACAAAGTCGCTTTTCATGAAATATGTGTGTTTTTGAAGACATTTGATGTAGATTTCTACTTTGTTTAGAAGTTCGTGGTAGTCTGCTGACACTGAGATGCAGCTAGCTTAATTGGCTGTTATGTTTTTCATCAGTATAACTACCAGGAGTCTAAAGAATTGGATTGTGGGAAGTTTTGTTTCTTCCATTGAGCCTGAATTTTTGTCGATTTCAGCTCCAAGTTATTTGTCATCCATGTTCATCCATGTTAGTAAGATGTCTTTGGAAAGGTTTTTAATCATGATGTTGATGACATTGGAAAACTGTTTAATGGGTCTAAAGAGTTGTGAGTTTATGGTTTTAAGATAGATTGAAATGCAGGATTCTCTTGTGTCGAATCTCTCTATCAGTTGTGCTTTAGTGATAGGCTGCATATCTTTAAAGTTATTAACTTATTAATTATATTCTTAAAATTAATTGTTACTATTTAGTACTAAATTTTAAGGCTCGACCTTTAATTACTAATTTGCTATTTAGTACCCTCTTTTACCGATGACGTATTTGACGTTTGCATCTTCGCAAATTTTTCGGTAGTAATTCCTAAGTCCTACTGAGAATTCGGACTAGCTGTCTATATAGTAGGTATGTTAGCTAGAGTTTTTCTCGAGGGAGGAATCTTTGTCGTAGGCATCGTAGACTTGTTTTTCTTCGACTGTCCAGTCTTCCTCATTTTCAGAATAGAGTACCTTTTTTGTTATGAGGCTACTGTTTCTGTTTGTGTCATTGAGGTTTTTTTCATATTCTCGGTACTTTTTTTCAAAGTCTTCGAGCTCTTTTTGGTGTTAACTATCTCTAATCAGATAGTGGTCTGAGGGTGAGGCTTCTTCGATTAGTGAGGGGGGGCTGGTGTTGAGACTATTATTTCTTCTGTCTTAGTTTGGGGTTTGATGAATCTGTTATTGATTGCTACCAGCCTTAACATTTGGAAAAGTTGTTGAGTCCATAGTTGGACCTAGTCATCTTTGTTTTCCTTGTCATATTGAAGCTTGGTGAGGTGTATTTGGAATTGGTTTAGTATGTTGTAGCCTTTCCTTATGAATTTCTAGAAATGAAGGTTAGTATTTCTAGTATGTGAAGCCCCCATTGTTCTTTGTTAGTTTTTATGTTATCTATTGTGCATTGTGCTAGGTGATGTGTTTAGTTATTTTCGATGTCACCTTAATGATATCTCTTTGTGTTTTACTCAGTATACCCATTCTGTGTTTCTTATTTAATACTGCATAAATAATTAATAATTCAATTTTTTTTAAAATTTAAATTGAACCACTTATTAAAATTTTATTACTATAAATATTTCAACATAAAATTAAAAAAGAGCAAGTTTTCTCAATAAATATAAATAATTTATAATTTATATTGTATTTATTCATAAATTGTTATCTTCATCGAATAAATAATTTCTAAACTCTCTTTTAATAAAACTTAATTTCCCACATAACATAATATTATTATGTAGACACAAATATTTAACTAATATCTTAATTATTCTCATTTTCCATTGAATTTAATCATTATATGAATCCTTCCTCAAATATGATACCCTTGTAATTAATTAAAACTTATTATTTTTTTTATATTGATTTAAAAATATTAGATTAACTTCTAATGGCTAATTTATTTATCCCATTGTGTTATATATTAATTACTATTATAAAATATTTGATGAAACTCTCAATGGGGGCAATAATTGTTTGTAATTTAGATGCTGAATGATTGGTCCACTTTTAAAAATCAGTTTTAATAATTATAAATTTCAAAGTTTCCGATTGCTTTTATTTTAAAATCTACCAATTAAATCAAATCTTATACTCATAATGTTAATTAAACATTATTAATGGTTATTGTTTTATATAACATATTTTTTACAAGATTAATTAATTACTAATTTAATTAAAATGAAAATTAAGAATAATTTCAAATTATTATGGCTAACATTTGTATTCAAGTTTGTCCATTTATAAACTTAAGAATCATAAAATATAGATTATCAATAATTCTTCAATTATCATTTGGAAAGATTAAATGCTTCATTTATTACAGAAAGAGATTATTATGGTTTTTACACTAAAGCTATTAGAGATATTCAATATGAAGAAAGTGTATTGGATCTTCCAGCATAGTTTCTTTTTTATTTAAAATATTTCCTATAAGCAATTATAATGATTTATTATTATTTTTACCATATAAAGCATAGTATGTTATATGTGATTGTAAGTAATTCATGAATCTATCACTTAAAAATCATTTTTATTTATATTTATATTTATATTTTTTAGTTGACTACCACCCTTTAAAAGAAATTTTACTGAAAATCCTTGCTGATCTACCTTACTTTAAAAATTCCACTCTTCCTCTACATGAATAAATTGCATTTTATTAATTTATATAGTTTTATTTTTATAAACTTTAATATCAAATTATAAATATGAATCTTTACTTTCGAGTACATATCAAGGATTACTACTACTAATCGAGGACACTGTCAATCCAGAAACTTAATTTTCATATTTACTAAAAAAAACAGTTTATGAGTCAAATCATTCCACTGAGTCTTAACTGTTAGATCAATAATTTCTAACTACCTATTTCAAATATTATAAGGATGAGCTAAACTTCGATGATATAGATACGTGGGATTAAAAAGAGATTGATTTCTATAATACAGTTAATTTTGATTAACAGGTTTTAACTCCTAGAAAACAAATATATAAAGAATTTAGAGTAAAATTATCAGAATTAAGATATAGATAACACTAATATAAAAAAGAATTATTTGACAGCGACTATTTAAAAATGCTTGATGCAACAGCACTAGAATAAAATTAAATATACTAAATAATTTCAAATTACGATTAATTTAGTCATTGGTAGAGTTTAATTTAATCCAGGACACATGCTATAGATTTAGAATAATGGATGGAACTTAGGGGATTAAGTAAAAACTAAACTAAAAAATTCATAGATTACAAACACACGGATTAAGATTTATTGAATATGTAATTAAACTAAAAGTATTTCGAGAAAATAGCTTCATGTTTGAACCCACTCCTAGATTTAAGTAATCATAGACATCCAAAATTATTAAATTATTCAGATTACATCTCCTTTCAATTAAAAGTTAAGAATAGAGAAATTTCAGAAAATAAGTATTATTCGAATATTAATAGAAGCACCATAAAATATCATTAGAATCGTTTGTAAATGATAGCACTTGGAAATTACACTAAAAACTAAGAATATAGCGGGGGGGGGCGATATCTGAACCTATGCTGCAGTATCTGAACCTAGTGTGTTTTAAAATAGTTTAAATATTTTTCCATACATGCTTCTAGTCAATTTAGGGTCGGAGAACACGAAAAAACATCTTATGATAACGAGAGATCACTCAAAAGAGTAGAATAAGTTACAATGAGTATCTGTTTTATTATAAAATTTTACATAACTTTTATCTTTTTTCACATGTTTTCTTATTCAATTTTTAAAAAATTAAACTATAGGAGGTAAAATCTTGCTTTGTGTTATATACTTACTCATTGCATTTTGCTAGAATATAAGTACTGATGAAATATCATTGTCTTGATTGATTTCATCTACACCTACACGTGTATGTTCTATAGTTTAATTTTTAAAGATTTGAATAAGAAAACATGTGAAAAAAGATAAAAGTTATGTAAAATTTTATAATAAAACAGATACTCATTGTAACTTTTTCTACTCTTTTGAGTGATCTCTCGTTATTATAAATGTTTTTTCTTGTTCTCCGACCCTAAATTGACTAGAAGCATGTATGGAAAAATATTTAAACTATTTTAAAACACATTAGGTTCAGATACTGCAGCATAGGTTCAGATATCGCCCCCCCCCCCAATATAGCTATGCTTATAATGATGAATTAACTAATACTCAGCTTTTAAGCACCTATGGATTCGTTATAGAAAATAATGTTTTTTCATAGGTGTCTATAGATGTTAGTGATTATGAAATTACTAAAAACTAGTTCTAAGGGAACTATTGCTCTAAATATAAAGATGAAAATAATGACGAAACTTAATTGAAAGATATATAACAGAAAGATATTTATTCATAGTTCGATGATTAACAAAAACAAATATGTAAATTGATTGGTAGTTGCCTGTAAAAGGCAGATGAAATTGATAAGTTTACAGATTCTTAAAACTCAAAGTATATCATAGACTCAAGAGAAAAGCAAAACACTAATTTATTAAATTTTCTGAGAGTTAAGAATCTTGAAAGGTTTTATAAAAGAAATAGTTAAATATCTGAAAATTTAATAGAATAGCAAGATTTACTTATGATCTTAAGAAACTATGATTAAAAAGGATATTTCGCTTTATAAAATGAAATATAGTCATAGCTGGATTACTTGAAAGTAATTCAAAATATTACTTCAACAAAGTCTAGCTTTAATTAAGATTTTGAGCATTTATATGTGCTTTAAAAATAAAAATTAATAGAATCAGAAGTCTAATAGGATAAACTTAAATCATATTAATTTCATAAAACTATTAATGCATGATTATTATTTTATTTTTAACAAGACTATTAGACGATACTAAATGTCAATTATAGCAGCAATATCTGATAAATAAAATTTACAACAAAATATTATGAATACTTTAAAATAGTTGATAAATATGATAAATTAATAAGTCTTAGAAAGTTTGCAAATATGAATAAACTTTATGTATCTTATTTTTAATTTCATAAAATTTAGTTGAATTTTATCTTTACAACTATAAAATTAATGTAACCTTAACAGATATATAATTAAAGATTAATTAAGTTATTTTTCTCAATTATTAAAATAAAATGTCAATTCAGTTATAAAACAGCATCCAAAGAAATCACACTAATTTTGAATACTTGGAACAATAGTCAAACATTTCGAGAAATTAGAATAATCCCAAAGCGTTATCTGTAGTGTCATCTAACCTTAAATTCAATTAAAATAAAACATATGATGGAAAGTAGAACTTTAAAAATTAGTTGGGGATACTTAACTTTCTTAATTAATTATTTTTATAAAATGCTAAATTAACTTTGAACTAAAACATTTGAATTAACAAATTTGGTAAATATATATTAATTTTTTTAATTGTCTTAAAATAAAGAAATAAAACTAACTAATACAAAATAATTTAAGTAAACATTTTACAATTACTTTTTTAATTTTAATATTTTATAATTAATTCTTCTATTAAACTACTATTAAAATATAAAATAATGCTTAAATTATAAGTTAATCTATTAAATAAATATTTATGCTTATAAAGCTAATTATATAATACTTTTATAATTAAAACAAATTTATGTATAATAAACATGAAAAAATGGTATTTAAAAAAGTCCTGTAATTGAAAGGAACTTCATTATAGTAATATATAGAGCAATGGTACGTTTATTACTCATCACACTCAGAATTATTGACATCAATGATACCTCCCAAGATGGAGTTCTGCGGGATTAAATGGCTCACCTTATGGTACTTATGCATATTACTTCATTGCATTAAGGAAATTTGCCTTTAATGGATAAAAACCGAAGAGATGCAATTTTTAGAAGGTTGCTTGAGCCAATAAGAAGCAATTCGAGGAGTAAATATTTCCCATATATATCCAGGCTAAATTCCTTTGAATGTTTGTACCAGTTACTAAATATTCTCTTTTCTAAAAAAAGTAGCAGGAAAATACATTGTTATGACAACCCTGTGAGCAATTTCTAATAGGTTACTAAGTAGCCACGATTAGGATATTTAAAATATCCTTAGTAAAATCAATGTGATATCTACTGAAACAAAAATCTAAGGCCTCTGTAACCTGTTACGATCGGTGCTGTTGCTAGTTACACTAACGGGGAGATCATGTATATACTTCGGCCATACATTAGTTTTCTTCTGTGCTGCGCATTGAGAATCTCTGGAATACCTCTTGACTAGGCTACTTAGAAACCCTTTGCGAATTGCTCACGGAAATATCAATATTTCTCAACCTTGATACTATTTTGGGAACATATATTATTAGTAACTTTAACTTCGGCATTTAAAAGGATTCAGGCTAAATTTTTTTGGGTTAAATTTACTCTCCTTATAACATCAAGCAAGAGAGCTCATGTAAATATAAATTACTGCAAACTCTGTGTATGAAAACTATCGCAATATGTTTCCTTCGTGCTGCGATATTTGAATTAGCAAATCTACTCTGAGATGAAATTCATTTAGAAATACGATGAATTCAAGGCCGGGATAATGAGCGACGATGGTTCAGCTTAAGAGAATTCCTTCAACTATCACTGCATGATATGTCTCTAAAGTGTTTCCTACTGTGGTAGAAACTATGCCTCATCTCCATGCTTATCCCTGTATAATTGCCATTTTAGCTTATTTATTATATAAAAATTTGTTTTAATTATGAAAGTATTATAATAAAAAATAAAATTATGAATTAGATTTGAAAATTATTATATTGAAAATTTTAATTAATTTACATATAGAAGTTTCAAGTCCCACTTAAAAATAATGGTGATGATGTGAATTATGATGATCGTATGTCTTCTGTAAGTTATATAAATATTTACAAATCATAAGGATTTAAAGTCCTAGAATAACAAAGAACTTTAATTAACTCTAATAAATCATTATTTAACATTCTTTTCAGGTGAGCAAGTTTAGCACTCTCAACGCATCAACTTTAATCACTAAAAAGGCTTTAAATACAATAACTAACCCTGAATAAAAAAAGAATAAATTGTTATATGCTTTCAGAGATATTGATGAAGGCAAGTATTATTGATGAATTCTTTTTATAATTTATTTTTATTTGTAAAATTTTCCAAACTATTTCTTATAACCAAATTACAATTTAGATCGGAAAGGGGTAGTACGAAAAAGAGTATTTTTCAATCTGATTGATTGCATGGACTTTAAAATTGACTCCTAAACCTCAGAATAAATAATGAGAGAATACTCTATTAATGATAAAAATGAATCAATTAAGTACGAGGAAGTCATTAAAAATTTAACACTTTAAAAAGAAGGGAGTGGGGAGTAGAATTTAACTATTAGATGGGTGCTGAAAAGTAACTCACAAAACTAAGTTGTTTTATATCGAGGACATAATAATAACATTAAAATAGAAGGAAATGAAAAATTTCGTAGTGACATAAGCAGCAGATCTTAAAACACAAGAGCTCAAAGCATCAAACATTTTGATAGAACTCATTTTGTAAATTAAGATTTCTAGAAATAGGATGATAAAAACTCGACAATCTCTGGACTATAAAATAACAGAACTCTTCCAATGAGAAATAGTTAAACAAATAGAACTTTTTCAGTTGCTAGTTCTAAAATGACTTAAATTAATGGAGTTAAAAATGAGTTAATCCCGAGGGAAAATAATGTAAGTTAATATCCCACATATATGCTTGATAATTTAATGTTTAATCAATCTAAATTATATAGATGATAGATCATCACGGTACACTGGAAAAAGATAGATACTTCCGAAAAAATATCAAGGATTTCCCTGATTACTTTATGAATAATAGAAAACTGATGAAAAGTGTAACTAGACCAGGCACAAGTATGACGATGGCATCAAATCTTGACCAATTTTAATAGAATCCTTAAAATATAAGTTAGATAAAAACAAACAATCCATATAGACGTAAGCCTAATTCCTTCTTTAAAAATATTTATAGCTAGCATTTTGAAGTCATTAATGTCAAACTTTACAAGAAATTAAAATGGGGAGACAAATATGGATCTATCGAAATTTGTCTCAACCATAACTGTGCTTCATGAAAATAGCGTAGATTATATTATGAAAGAAATAAAAAGTTACTTTTATGTTGTAACTATATCTTGAATTTTCTGTTTAATAATTATTTTTATATTACAATAGAAAAATGAATTTCTTGAGATTGACTATTCTAAAGGAATTCTAAAATATCTAATACATTTCCATTCAACATTTTGCCAAGTTTTTCTCAACAATCTTGAAAATTCCAAATATAGAAAGTAATCCAATATTCCTGTCCATTAGGGAGTGTATATCAGATGACTTCACTTAGAATGATTACAGCGAAGATATTAATTATTTTATTAAATATTTTAGACATTCAGCTGTCTATGTAAAAGTTAAACCTCTTAATAGATTTATATTACCACTATCCATACTTGAAAAGAAAAGACAAAAATCTATCTTAAGATTTGTATTATATACTTTCTTCAAACAAAGCAAGCAAACCCTTAGACATCTATAATAATAACTCAAACATAGCATCTGTTGACCAATAATATCTAAGATCAAAGTCAATGGGGTAAGGCAAATAAAATTTTATGAATATGACGACATAGAGTTCCTAAATTGGAAGCTTTAATGCTTAATAGGTGGCACCAAATCCTACTTTATAAGACTGTCTTTAAATCCTCTGTGATAAAATAGATGAGAGATTTAAGAAAGTAGCTGCTGCTTTTAGATTTTTCGATTTGCGCTCTTCTGGGAAAATATCATTCGCTGATTTCTCATTCATTATCGATTAGCTCTAAATCAGATTTAATCGTTAACAAGTGCAGGATGTATTCAAATTTTTGGATTCTGACTTAGATGGGTATGTTACTTATAACGATTTTTGTGAGCTTTGTGAGGAGAGACGAAGGCTGATTGACCCCTTTGTTAATAGTGTGGTTCAAAAAGCAAGGTTAAGACAAGCTTAATCTCAAGATATAAATCTTAAAAATGAGAAGGTTACTACTTATTAAAATGACTTCAATGAAAATCAATCTAGTAAAGATGGAAGTAAGAAACATGAAAACGTGATTAGTAAGTAGCTCTAGGATTATAGAAATAGAAAGCTTTAATTGAAATTTAAGTAAATCAAGAACCCAATTCAAGAAGTAATGTCAACTTTGGAAAATCCATCCACAAGACAAAGTAGCTCAGTGAGTCCAATGACTAAAACTGCAAGTTTTTATTATTAAAATGAGAATAGGGCTAATAATTTGACTCCTTCAGAGTGGTCTAGAAGGCTTAAGTAATCAGGAGCTTTCGGAATGGCTTCAGACTTTTAAAGAAAACAAAAATGTGTGGCAGATGAAACTGGTGGAGAAATTAAGAATATATTGAATTATCAGTATGAGAAGGACTTCATAGGAAAAGCCCAAGAACTTGATAAAATTTACTAATCCAAGAAGATTAAGCAAAAAATGAATTTGATTGGGCATAGATCTATGTCTGGTTATGGAGGGCAAGGAGGTGAAACTTTAGCAAGCAAGAAAAGAAACGAAAATATTTAGAGAAAGCTAAAAATCATAAATTAACATTCCAAGAATCAGGAAGTCTAAAACCCTAAAATTAATTTGACCAAGCAGACCTATTATCCTCAGCACCTTATAAATTAATACATTATTGAAAAGAATGGAGATTTTTCAATTGGATCTAATGCTAACAGAAGTTTTTATCTGTAATCTAAGTAGTAAAACAATAATTTAAACAAAACAAGCTCACTAATCGAAAAGCCTATGCTAGGCCAAAGCAATTCTTTCAGGGAAAATTCCTTGAATTCAATGAGACTAATAAATAACAATAGTACATTAATGGAAAAAGATAAGTATAACTACGCCTTACCTGAGAATACTTAAAATAATAATCAAATCTCAAGAAATATCCCTGGCTCTTCTGATTAATAGATGAGAGTACATACTGAGTACTCAAATTTAAGAGATAAATTAAAGACCATAACTAATGGTTAGGGAGTGGGAAGTGGTAGCAATGGAGGTATGAAAAATCTTATTACTATATAGAGACCATAAACTACCACAAGCTTTCACACGAACACGACAGCTACTGCTAATGGAAATAGATCAGTTCATAGGCATTAATCATATTTTTATTATTTTAGCGAAAAAATTCGTTTTATTTAACAATTTTATGTAAATAAATATTTAAAGCAGTGGTTAATAAATTTAGAATTACAAAATAATTATAAATTCAATTTATAATTAAATTAAATAATATTATTAACAATTCTAAGCTATTATTAAAGTCTAAAAGTATATTCCAAATAATGACTTATAATAGTGTATCAATAATAAAATATATAAAAACAAGTAATTTTTATGAGGCATTAATCTAACTAGCCTAAAGAGGAAGTGAGAAAGAGCATGGCAGCAGACAGTGTAAAAAGATTGAATTTGGAATTTCTCAATCAAAATCAAATATCACTATGATCAAAATGACTGAATTATTTAAACAATATAATCCTTAACTAAAATTTTATTTCTCTTAGATTTAAATCATTAATAATTTATATTTTAATCTATACAATGGAAACTAAATATTTATAACTGTAACAAATGTCTCAAGACACAGCTACTCTCCCCTAAATAAGTTCAGCTAAGACTATTATTTCACTCTCATAAGTAGACAACCACTATCTCCACAACCCTCAATCAAACACTAATTAACCCCAAAACCCCTATTAGAATTAGGAGCAATAGTTTCAAAGTTAATATAAAATCACTCAATCTAAAAGCCAATCTAATTTTAGAGTGACACCAGAGAAATAAAAATAGTTTGCAAATAACAACTATTAACAGTAGCAAACTTAAAACATTTCAACTGCTTACAATTACGTGCCCAACAGTAAATAGTAAAATAGTAACAATGCACACATCTAGCATCATTAAAGTATGGTATTCCCTGCCAATATGTAGCAAGCCACTAAATTGGCAAAAAAGATATATAAACTCAAGCCTGTCAATAAGGTTTCATACAAGGACATTATGCAACCCTTAAACACCGCCTCTAAGTATTTAATTTCTGGAAGTGGAGGGGCGATGAGCAGTAGAATTGCCACGTCATAAGTAATATAAAAAGGATTGTAAATTATGGGAAACCCGTAATAAGACGATTCAGAAAGAATCTAGAATTAAGTGTATC
The DNA here is from genome assembly GCA_000711775.1 of Oxytricha trifallax. Lineage (NCBI taxonomy): Eukaryota > Ciliophora > Spirotrichea > Sporadotrichida > Oxytrichidae > Oxytricha > Oxytricha trifallax. Next base: position 72,171 of record ARYC01017478.1, on the reverse strand, counting down.
AAAATAAAATAAAGGGTGGGTCGGGAAGTATGACTTAGAGAAGCATGACCAATAATAGTCGAGTCTCTGATATTCAAATTCGCTAAATCTCAAGATTTTTATCATATTTTATTGGTCTATTATAATTCACTAACCATTATTTATTAAAACTTATTCAAAGATAGAGGTAATCATAAGCACAGTCATTAAGCAGAGTAATGAGCAATAATCAAGCCTTATAACAATAAAATCTTGGCATAGCTTCAATTAAAAATATTCAATCTCAAAATACAAACACAACTAATTACCAAACTGGTAGAGTCATTCCCTAGGTCACTACACTTAAAACTTAATAAAATGCACTCACATCAGCTTAAAATTCAGATAACTTGACAAATATGAGTTCAACGAATGGCTTCAATTAAGGTTTTAGCAATGAATTTCTATAGAAATAGAGGGAGAGACAGTAAAAAGAGCAGGAAGTGTTATTGATGGAAAATCGTATTAAACTTTTGGAATAAGAAGAGGAAAAAATTCGCAAGAAAATTGACTAAACTAAAGTCAAAAATTTAAATTTTTATTGAAGTACTTTTCTTATAATCAAATCACAATTTACAATAGATCCTCAAAATAATCTAGAAAATATGATTGACTATAATTATAAAATATTATTTATGAATTGAAACTAAGAAGAAGGCAGATGAGATAATGACAAACAAGCAGCTAAATGAGGCCAAACAGAGAGAAAAGCTGGCTTTAGAGCAAGAATAAGAGTAACTACTGGAAGAATAAAGACTTAAAAATTTGGGAATGCGTGATTAGATTCGAACTGAAATGATGGAGAAATAGAAGGAACTACAAGAAAAAATTATCTAAGAAGTTAGAGAGAGAAAGAAAATGAGAGAACTCAATGAAAAAGCTTATTTATTTACATTATACTAATTTTTGGGGTTTGCATAATCTAGTAATGCAATTTAGCGTCTAATGATTACTATTATACAATATATATATATAGATTAAAGCCATCAAAGATAACAGCCTATAATTTCACCAAGAAAATAAGTAAAAAAGAGACAAAGTGAAAGAACTGGAATAGAAGTCGAAATAAACTCTGGATAAATATAAACAGATGCGAGAAAGTATGAGTAAGGGGCAACTTGAAGTGAGAGTTGATAATGAAAACTAAAAAGTGTCATTAGCAGACTAGAAATTCACTAATATTTAATGACTAACTTTAATTATTTTATTTATAGTAAGTTTATTACTGATATGACAATTTCTATTTTGATGATAAATTGTCCTATAATTTATATAAAAGGATTGAAGCTGCTTGAACAGAAGGAATAAGCAATTATAGAGAGATTGAAGTAAACTCAAAAAACAGAGACCAAAGCCAAATAAATGCTGATTGATGCCATTTAAGCCACCTCAACTGGGAAAAAGAACAGAGTTATGAATGATTTATCCAATGAAACTCAGACATAGAGATAAATTAAATATATTATATCTAATATATTATGAATTGTATTAATTGTGGGAAATCATAATAAATTATTATATTTATTATAAATAAGAGTCAATATTTCAATATGGGTTCCAGCTAATCACAAAGTAAAATAATAACATCAAAAGTTATATAAGAGTAAAAGTAAAGTACAACTATGAAAAATATATGAAAATAATGCGATTAGAATTATCATGATATCGTTTTATTTATTTATATTCTATCGATAAAGTAAATTGCTTCACTTTTGATAAATTAATAATAATTAGATGTTAATAATATTATTAAAAAGAATTTCAAAATTTTAATCATAATTTATCAATAAAATGAAAGAGCAGTCACAAAACAAAAGCTTTCTAAGGTCAATTAAAAGCTAAAAGGCATTTGCATTGATAACCTTATTATGTTTACCATTGACTATAAAGCACATTGATTAAAAATATATAATGAAGATGGGTAGAAGAAAAAAAATATTGTATTTATGCTTAATTTTCTACTAATTTAATAGATTTATTAAAAAAGTGTAGCTTTTGTAGTATTTAACTAATTTTTCTATATTAATATCTTTTTTTCTTCATTCAATAAATACACATTCATTTTAAGATCTGCGTTTACTGGCAGAAGAGAAATTACTCTATGTCTTTGATTTTGTAGTTCACGGATCTAAAACTCCTTAATATCACTAATTTACTTTACTTTTATTTAATTTGATGTCCATTAATTTATTCATGATAACCTTTAAATAAAGCAATCCCTCATTGATAATATTTTAATTAATATCAAGATATAATGAATGCTACTTAGGTATATTACCCCCAGGGATTAGGGTAACTCACAGCCATGGGTATGCGTTAAATGTACCTAAGAGGCCGTGAAATGCGCAAGAGATACATCGAAGATACAACTTTCCTCTCCCAGCGCATGAATCCAGATGAATTTTATGCTTATTCTACACCTGTCGATCGCACTTACATGTCAGCCATGGCGTTTATGATGGGACTCTACCCTCTAGGTACAGGAAGCTAGATGTTTGATAATTAAACTGCAAGTGCAGTCCCACCTATGCCAGTAGATAACTTGGAGCAGATTAAGTAGAGACTTGGAACTAATCCACTTGAAAATGGCTTCTAGACCGTTCCAATTCACTCTGACTCAGGGGATTTGAGTCAATGCTTAAGAAAATTAATCATATAATGATTTATTTAATTATTTAAGCTATTCAGAGGGTATGATCCATTGATTTGCCCAATTATTGGTGAGATACAAATGTTTGAAGCAATTAATAATACCAAAGTCAATTCAACATTTGAAAACTATAAAAAGACTTTGTACCCACTTCTCTAAAACAAATTCAGCCTGAATAAATCTGAGCCATTTGACATTGAAGTAGCTAGATATATTACTGATGAAATTCATACAAATCAATACGAAAAACGTTATATCAATTTATCATTCTTATTAGATTATTACTAATAAAACTGAATAATCGTTATTTAAAGATATGCCAATTATGATATAAAATATATTAATCATTTAAAAAGAATTATTTGCTATTAATCTTATATAAATATAAGCAGCTATTTAAATTATATATTATGTTATGTGAACTACACATTCACCCCTGAAGAACAAGCTCTAATAAATAATTTCACGCATGACGATCATTACCTATTCAAATTCAACAACGACACCATTACAACACTGGCAAATAACGAGTTGTTTAAGTTTATCAGCAGACATTTCGACTGGAAAGCCAATGCTACTCTTGGACATGTAAACACAAGCAATTAATACCTAACTACATAGAGATACTACTATTCATAGATTCATTAACAGCACTTGATTGGGTTGATACTAGGGTTTTAGTTGGAGTAACAATTTAGATACCTTCCCAAATATACTTCGTCTCTTATAAGAATAAATAATAGTAGTTTATTAATTAATTTCTAAGACCAAGGGGTTCATAATAGATAAACCATTAGTTTTTAACATTAAAGCCAATTAAATTTAGTTACTCATTATTTCCATATCGTTGGTTGTTCTTTCTACTCCTTTTTAATTTAATTAGAGTTAATCTATTTCAACATCGTAAAATTATATTTTAAACTTCCTCTCTACTAATAGAATTCCACCAACGCGACTTCACATTGCCTGACGACGGTTCAGACCCAGTATACTCCCGCGAGAACTACTACATTAAACTTTATTTAGATGACATCCCAATCAAACTACCAAATGCAACTTGTGACGATAACTACAAATGCACGTGGGACTCAGTTCACGAATTCATGCGCTCGAGATTGTTCAAGGATGTGGTTAACAATGGCCAGCACACCAATAATATTAGGAATTTCTGTTTTACACATTTGAACTATTAAGTTACTGAGAGCACATACGAGGAAAACCTGATAAATAAATACATAGTGATTATACAGCATTATTTCGTTTTATATATAATAATTGTTAAATTTAAGGGGAAAAAATACCTACCTTGGTGGTTGGCATTCGTAATTGCACTACCTCTAGTTGGGATAACTATCGCAATAATCAAGATATTCCTGATTCTCAAAAATAAGCGTGATAGAGAATAAATTCGCAGGTAGAGATTTAATTATTGCTAAATCACAATAGAACTGGAAAAATTTATAAATAAATTTGTTAAACTTTTTTAATTATTAAACATCATAAAACTTCATTTATAATATATCTCAGAAAAATAAATTAAAAACGTAAATTAAAGTATTTATTAATAATCAGCTGATATTTCTTTATCTAAAACTCTACAATTTATATAATAGATCCAATTCAGCATTGAGTAAATTAATAATACAAATATTTGTAATTATTTTTAAAAATCAAAAATCTTACTTGTGATAGTTTTTATTTTCAAAATAAAAATAAGTATAAGTAAATTTAATCTATAAATATTCTCTTATTTCTTATTATTTATCATATTTTCAACAGTCCTCGAAACGCCATTTAATATTGATAAAATAGATTAAAATAGGAAATTATAGAAATACAAATTAAAACTATATTAGTAATTAATTATAACTGTCATGAATTAGGAGTATTCTTAAGTGTAATTAGATTTAGTATTAATTTAGTTATTTAAATTTAATTATATTAGTAAAGTGGTCAGGTGGTCAGGTGGTCTGGCATAGTCTTTGGTGGTCTACCGTAATAATATATAAATATATAATTAATCTTACCCGGAGTGTAGATCACTAAAATGGCGGCAACATACCGGAGACCACTAGCAGTGGATGGATTAAAGCTAATACGTGCCCTCTCACTATTACGAGCAGTTTATCGCAAAAGAGAATGCTAAGCGGGAGAAGGAATAATCAATACAGGACCGCGGATCTAGAGGCGCTGTCGATGTTACCAATAACTACATTATCGAGAGACTTTCAGAAGGAGCACAATCAAAGAAGGAGTACATTAGGAAGAATTCGGGCGATGTGTCGCAGTAAGTAGCCATTGCCAAAGCACACAGCTCAATGAACTAAGCCGATCAAGTGATCCAGAAGCCCGGTGTCGCCACTAAGGAGAGGGTACCAATAATAACATCTCTCCAAGAATACATTGCCGATCTCAAGAAAAACGGAGATGACGCCAGTCTCCCGAAATATACCGATCTACAAGCACTCGGCTACCTCCACATTCTCAATGAACTGTATGAGCTCATAATAAGGCGCAAGAACAGTAAGGTTCACAGGATACACGGGCCCACCATGATTTCACAGAGGCGGTGTGGTCAGAGACAGAGTCGGGTGTCTAGTGAGGCAACGCCATTTTAGTGATCTACACTTCGGTAAGATTAATTACATATTTATATATATTATTACGGTAGACCACCAAAGACAATGCCAGACCACCTGACACCTGACCACCTGATCACCTGACCACTTTACTAATATAATTAAATTTAAATAACTAATTTAATACTAAATCTAATTACACTTAAGAATACTCCTAATTCATGACAGTTATAATTAATTACTAATATAGTTTTAATTTGTATTTCTATAATTTCCTATTTTAATCTATTTTATCAATACTTTAATAGATTTCAAATTAACGATTATATTTTCTGTCAAATTCCCTAGTAAAATGTGCTTTTAAAATACTCAATTTAAATTATAAAATATATTGCCATTATTCAACAATTTTAAATCAATTTAAAAATATTCAAATAAAGATAAGTATTATAGGAAGGAGGTGTATAATATGGTAGACTTAATGGTTGATAAAGATTGATATATTGCACTTATATAATTACTGCTCCAATTTTTATCTAGATTTTTCTCAATTATTATTTTTATTCTAAGTTATAATAAGTAGTAATTTAAAATTATAATAATATCTAAAATTAATATAATCTAAAGTAAACTTTTCTTTGAATTAACTAATAATTCCTCTTTGTTATTAATTAAGTCTAATTTTTTAATAGTATTTTTCATTGTTTGCGTTAGGGTCTCTTCTCATTTTCTTAATCCAATGTTTAAGCTAACTCGAATTCCTTAAATGCGTTTCTAATTGCTGGTTTACCTGCTAATCTTAAAATATATTAAATATATAAAATGCTTGTAACTTTCTGTGAGATACGAATAAAATAAGAAGTTATAGATATGATCAATTTTAATGTTTTGTGCGATTTATTCTGAATAGAAGTCCTCTTGGGATTCTACCATCATTTGCCATTTTGATTTATAAAAGGACATCATGATTTTCAATGAGGTTTTTATACATTCTTCGCATTCTACTCACAGTGTTAATCTTTGTCTTCATAACTTATATGTCAGATGCTCCAATCAGTATTATATTTATTAAAGATTGATTTTTATTTTAAAGCACTAAATCTATATAAAATCTTTTTAATTATATAATTCAATATCTAAGCAAGGTTAGATTGAAAAGTAGGTTCGTCCTCGATAATTTCAATGTCTTCTGAATCAGCAGTTTGCTCTAAGATGTTAAACAACATATCTAGAATCTTTTCTGCGAGGTAGGGCATTGAAAACTCGAAGAGATTAAGTCCTCCAGCTAAGTGATAAGGATGAGGCACTTCTTCGAAATTCTTTATTCCAAAGTTTTCTCCCTAAAATAGGGGTAAATTAAAATGTCATTTTATACATCGTAAAGAACAAGTAAATTCAATCATAATAGTTCACTTACATCTATCTTAATAATGGCAGCTTTATTATTATAGCAATCACAATAATTTGGAGCGCTAAATATAGTAATTACAGTGGGAATATCAGCTGATTTATCCCAATTATGCATTTTATAGCCTTGCATCTGAACTTAATGAGCACGGACGAGCAAAGTGAAATCTTAAGCTTCTAGGAGTTTCTTGGTAGGTTTAAGTCCATACTTGAAACTGCAAGCACGTTCAGGATTTTCTTAGAAGTCAACTTTTGGTGCAAATTCATCCGCAAGTGGGTCACTCCATACTATATCGCAGAGCATTCCACCTTCTGGAATCTCTTAAAATCTCTCTATTTTTTAGATGTCATCAGTATGGGTCATTTCTGGTGAAATTCCTCCATGCATGCAAAGATAAGTATAAAAAACATTTAGAAACAATATTCCTTGTTATAGATTAAATTTTAATTAGTATTATTAACAACTGCTGCTAGTGGCAAGCAATCGAATGCACTCATTACCAAATCATAAATTTCATCATCAAATTTATTAATTACTTCCGTGCGGAATGTAAAGTGCTCAGTTACTGTTCTGCATTCGTGATTTCCTCTCAATAGGAAAAACTTTCTGGGGTAATTCAACTAAATTAATAATGAGATAATTATCATTAATTCATACTTTTATAGTGAAAAGGAGCATTAAACATTCTAGGGAATAAACTCCACGATCAACATAGTCACCTAAGAATACATAGCTAAAAGGAATTGATTAATAAATGAGAATAAATAAGTAAAGTTTAAAAACTGATAGATAACGTCATCTTAATATCCAAGCTAGTAAATAAATACTTTTATATACTTTAATTTTTAAAGGGAAATGAATTATTTCAAAATATATCTAGGCAATTTATGAAAATCCTTTTTACTTTTATCAAATTAAATTAAAATTATAATTAGCATTTTTCCAAATTTTAATAAATTGATGCAAAATTTAATTTTTAAAATTGAAATTATTAGAATATTATACGAAGATATTTACCCTATGAAATTTCCAATTGATTGATGCTTGAAAGTAAATAAAAGGCTTTCTTACTTTGTCAACTTGGGATCTCCAGCCTTTTCTATTAAATTAACTAAATCATAAAGTTGTCCATGTATGTCTCCCACCAAAACGGTCGGTCCTTAAACCTTTATCAAGTTTTGTTCCTTCTCTATAAAAAGAAGGATTAATATGAAAATTTTTATAGGGAAAATATGTCAAAGCTATAATATTTAAGAAAGTTTAAATCTTCAAAAGTAAACCATAATAAATATTGTAGAGATCCTATTTGAAAATGCTTGTTGAAATCCTTACTCATAATATTTATGCAATTTTGTATGATCTAAACTAAATCTTCTTTGTGCATTCTTCCCTCTTACACAAGATAATCTTATAAATTGATTATATAAATGTATAAGATTTGCTAATATATACTTCATTTTACATCAAAATGTTATAGCAGTTTAAAATATAAATGTATATCTTTGAGCATATTCCAATCTGGTATTTCTTAATTTCCAATCTTAAGTCTTGACGGGAACAATAATTCATGAGTAATTGGGAATTGGGGAGGGGGTTAGAGTTCCTTGACCATTCTATCTCCTAAGGGATCTGGCAAAAGATTTTCCATTTTTACTAAGTGACTGCGTTAATAGATTAATGTTAATAAATATTTATTTAACTAATTTTAGAGGGACTATTAAAAAAATCAGATTTGTAATATAAAAAACAATTCAATTTAAATATAGGCATGTGAAAAATATATATTAAGCTAATTTATTTTATTCTAGAAAATTTACAATTTCTTTAAGTTAAACATAAAAATATTGGAAGAACTAATATTTTAATGTAGATTGTTTAAATGAATTAATTCTCTTGATAATTATTTATTTTTCAAAATTTTAAGTGAGTTGATTTAATATTTCTTCTTAATAGTTTAGCCATAAATTAAGATCAGACTGCTTTATAAAATATTGGAAAGTTTACAATGATTTGATTTCAAATATCTCCATTTTGAATCTTGTGGCAAGCTTTGATGAGTGAATCGATCATGATTTTGGGGTTGCGGACAGCTCTCTGATGCAACAACTGAAGTGGAGTGTTGGTCTTCACTTTTTAACTAACTATCCAAGTAACCTTAGTGCCATGATACTCAGCACATTCTTCGAACATAAATCATATTTTTAATTTTTTATGAAATTCCTAATTATTTAATGTTCAGTTATAGTATAAAACCCCATTAGTCAATTAAGAACTAAGATTGGGAGATAAGAACAATTAATTAAAAATATAATTATTATTGGCTGAAATTAATTATAATTAGTCTAACATCAAATTCACAAACCTTGATTAGATTATTTTAAAGAGACAATTAATCGAGCCAATAATTTTAATAATTAGACCAAATATTTTTAATTTATGCCAATAATAATTATATATTAATTTAATTGTTCTTAACTCCTAACCTTCGTTCTTAATTTACTTATGGGGTTTTATACAACATGAAGGCATTAATTTTCTAATGAATACGAATAAACTTTGAGGGATCCTCGGGGTAATCAGGATGATCAATAGTTTTGTGATGAAGAGCTAAGTTTCCTTTTTTAATAAAGTCAGTTTACATTTTAGAACTGACTATAACTTCTCTACTTTGCATGAAACTTGGAGCTCTGATATTGTAATAGAAGACACATGGATTCCCATTCATTCCATCCTCAATAACTGTTAAATTCCAAAGTACTTCATCCCACTTTTTACGCACATCGATATCAGCTAGTGCTTCAAATGGAATGTGCATAGGAATCTTGGGCAATATAGCCTCGCACTTTACCATAATTTCTGGTTTGTTGTTAAAGCCAGTTTCCTTCCATACTTTAATATAGTCATTCTTAAATCCAAGCTCCCATTCACTGTCTGGTAAGCCAAGCAAATTCTCGAACTCTTAGAAATCTTCATCCAGGCCTGCTCCTGTGAGAAGTGCGTCTTATTCATTGTCAAATTGCATTTGATTTTCTTCGTCACTACCAAGTCTCTGGTTATCATTTGTATCTTTGTAGTCATTCAAATCTGTAGAGGATTGCTCATTAAACATCATCATGTTGAAAATGTACTCTTTTAAGTCTCCAATAGGTTTCAACAATCTCTCTTTCTAATCAAAAATAATCAAAGAGTCTCCATACTTTTAATTAGAGAATCATTTAGTGTGCTATAATATTTGAGATGAATTCTTCAATAACATGAAGATAAAAGAGGAACAAGAATGTGCTCTAGAAGAAAAAAGAGATCAAGAGAAATAAGTCTAAGAAAGTAAGTTACTCTATTTTCTATTCTTAACACCCGTTAAAAACAGAAAACTATAAATTTCACTAGTTAAGATTATCTTGAAGAAATTAATACGTTATTACTATTTAGTATTAATTCAATTCCAAATTACTGATTTTAATTTTTAAAAATAGAGCAAGACTATGAAGAAAGAGTAAAAATGGAATTCATGTATACTGATTTCGTGAATAGCATCCGTTCAATGAGCAGAGAGATCATGGCAACACTTGATCCAGATTTCAGCATGCAGAGATTTTATCAGCGTCTTGAAGAAATTAGAGATACTCTTTTTACAGACGGGGAGTTTTGCACAAGATTCATTAAAGAAGAATTAAAAACTAGTGCAACTTATGATAATGGCTCTCAATCGAGAAAGCTAATGTAAGTCTTATTATCTCAAATCTTTAGCTCAAACCTTAATTATCTATTTTAGTGTGATTCGTGAGCTGTTTGCTATACACATCACCATGTATTGGATGTCTATTAAGCAAGCCAGTTTAGAGACAGAAATTTAAAACGACTAGCATCAGAATGACGAGAGAGATAAGCTCCAATCGATTCAATCATGCGTGAAGTCCCTCACTGAAAATTCCAACTTGCTGTTCAGATTAGCTCAGCTTCTCAACCAAACAAATTCTGATACCTCAAAGAACGAGAAGTTTTCCATTGATAGTCTCGATGAGCTCCTGAATCAATTCGAAAACGATAACAACTCCGAAGATGACAAGGAGAGACTCAAGAAGATTCAAAAAATCTACAGGAGGCTTGAATTGAACTATAGAAGAAGAGCTGAAGATAGAATGAACACGAATAGAACAAGCGGTAAAACTCCATAAATCGTTATTATGAACATGGATACTCCCAAAATGAAGAAATAAAAGACAATGGATCCTCTTATGCAGTTCTCTCCTGATAAAAGGACCATCTAGAAAGAGAGATAGTAAAAAATATAAACCGTTTTGCTTAAACAGTAAATCAAATATTTAAGAGTATAGTGAAATTAGTATACAATTATTGAAGAATCTTCTCTCAACAATTAGGAAAATAATGAATCCACAGGTAAAGACGATATCTATTAAAAGTTGTATAACTGATTAATTTTAATTACCTAAACCAATAACGAAGATTGCTGAATACGCCTTCCAATTGAATATCAGTACTGAAAGCAAAGCGAAAAGTAAAGTAAACTTTTAAAGGGATTTATAGTAATTTTTATCTTAATTATAATGATGATTTAGCAAGCGACAAAAAGAATCCTAAACCAATTATTCTTGTACTAACGTGATATCTCTATAAAATCATGAATAAAGTGGCTGAATTGATAAATTCCATAATTTTGATAATTAATGGATAGTTTTGTTCTTATATAAAACTACCTAGGAATTACTTCAATATCTATCGAATTTCTTCCAATCACGCGATAGATAAAGAACTCCCATTCTTATATCCACGTTAATTTGCTTCAAGATTCCAAAATATTGCTTTACAACTCTACTTACCATTAACTTGACACGCTCGTAGTAGTCTTCCTTAATTCTGGATTATGGCTTGGGTATATTTTCAACATTTGCTCTCTTGGGAAAAGTTATGTAGTCCCAACCTGAGGACATAGATCTCAAACTTATCATACTCATTGTTAAAGTTGACTTATCTGGGGACATTGACTCACAAGACTCCTCGCTTATTATAGGGCGGTTTCACAAAAAAAATTTTAGAAGATAAGAATAAATGTTTTACTCTTATAGGAAACAGATATAAATCTTTGGATAAATTAGGAGTTTCCTAGAGTGTCAGGACTGAAAACAAAATCATCTTGAGTTCCAGGTTGAGTCTTGCCTGTGCCTCCTGGTGTCTGCAATTACGATGATTTTTTGTTTTTCTTTTTACGCTTTAATTACTACATCTAATCCGTGAAATCGTTTTCATGATTAAATTTGAACATATCAGACGATTGCTCATGAGATCTCTAATTAAATACATCAGTACTATAGGTAAAAAAAATTGATATGATTTTTAAAAGTTGATAAATGCAAATATTAAGATCTCTTCATAATCGCTCCCTGAGTATCTTCTGCAACAGTCCGCATTAAATGACTCTCATCAGTGTTCATTTAAGTGGCTGTAACCAGTGGCCTCTGAGTCTCGAGTGATAGCATTTATTTTTAATGTTTATATAATGATTGATAATTTATTTTTGCTTTTAAATAAAGTATAATTTCAGGTCATTTAGCTTTAAATTTTAATATAAAGTATAACTATTAGTCATATACATTATTATTGAATCAATCTTTCTCTTATTATCACAAGAGCGTAATCTTAAAATAATACCACTCAAAAACTTATTAATTCTTAATTTATTTGCCAATTTCCGATATACTCTGAAAATAAATATATATATATATATTGAGGAATAATAATGCCAATTGGTGTAAATTTCTTTGGCATTTAACTCAAATACAAGTAAAAGAAGTAAAATTTATTTTGATATTATTGAATCTAAAAATATAAATTCTTCTTATTTATTAAAATATATCAAAATATATAGATATACTAGAAATGGGCTAAACGTGTGGGACATGCACTGGCATGGATGACAAATTTAATGCCACTTGCTATGACGCTAATTGGTGCGGCTCCAAAGCCAGACCCAACATCCAGGAGTACAACAAATTATTTACAATAATAATATGAGAAAAAATATAAAATAAAGGGGAATTCAGTATTTTACGATATTTCCCCTTTTCATTTGCAATAAAATAAAGAGGAGTTTGATGAGAATAATGTGCAGCTAAGTCAAAATGGCAGTATTAACAGACACACAAGAAATCAATCAAGAGTGGATTCACTAAATACAAATTATATATTTAAAATCTTTAATCTTTGCCTTATTTTTAGGGAGTATAATTTATTCCAAATTCTTAAAATCCTTTTTTAAATTTAATTATTAAAATATAATACAAGTCATAAAAACGGAAGCAACTATGGTAAGGGGAACATAAGATTAGATAATAATAATAATAATGAAGATTACGCAATAACCATGAAAAAGAAGCAAGATTAATAGTAATTCTCTAATAAAATTGATATGGGAGACTTAATGCAGTTTAATGATGATGTCAGCACTATGAGTCAATTTTAAATGATTTATAATGTTAATACGGTTTAGATATTTTATAAATGAATTTCTAATAATTTAAACAAATGAGTAGAATTAATACTGCTTAATTACAAAAAAATTAAAATTAATAACTTAGACTGCATTTTATAAAATAAATTCATAATTATAGTCAGTTTAATATATTTTAAGTTAAAAAATACCACTAAAAAAATCCCAAAGAATAACATACTAAGGGAATTATTATTCTCATAAGACGACTTGTAAGAAAATTAATAAAAATAATTATGATCCTAGTAAATCTTTTATTTTCAATAATCAAAGTTATTTAAATTATAACAACTTAAAATAATTCAAATTTGAATATAGTAATTGCAATGAAATATATCGAATTATGTTTCCAAATACTTTAGTTACAATAATGACAGCGGTAAAAATGCGGATTCATTAATTAAGAGTACAAATCAGTTTCAATAATTAGATCCCAATGAAGAATTGATTCACGTCGATCAATTAACTCTTGTTGAAGATTAATCAGTATATACTGGTCAGATAAAAAAGCTTCCCTTCTCTCAAAAGAAGCTCATCATAAAACACGGCAAGGGCAAGCTTGTGTGGAAAGACGGCGCCTCATTCGAGGGAGATTGGAGAAATAATAAGGCGAGTGGATATGGAACTTTTCATCATATAAATGGCGATGTTTATGAAGGCGATTTTCAAAATGATAAGGCTAATGGGAAAGGCAGCTACTATCACAAAAATGGGTCTAAATTTAACGGTATGTGGAAAGATGACCTCAAATAAGGCTATGGTCGTGAGGAATGGGAAGATGGTTCTTTTTACGAGGGAAACTTTCATCTTGGACTTAAGCATGGACAGGGCTACTATAAGTGGACTGATGGCTCTATTTACGATGGTGTCTGGGCAAATAATAATATTGAGGGGTATGGAACTTACACCTGGCCTGATGGTCGTATATATATAGGTGACTGGAAAGAAAATAAGCTTCATGGTCAAGGCAAATATACCTGGGAAGATGGAAGATGCTATTAAGGGAAATACGTTGACGATAAGAAAGAAGGATATGGTGTTTACACTTGGCCTGATGGCCGTCGCTACGAGGGTATGTGGGGCAACGGTAAATAGCATGGAGAGGGTAAATTCTTTAATAGCAAGGGAAAGAGCAAACGTGGTCTCTGGGAAGATGGAGAAAGAATTAAATGGCTTGATAGTAAGAAAGATAAAGATACACTCAGCAAGACAACTCAAATATTTTTAACCATAAAATTAACGAAAGATTTTATATTCCTCTTGAATTTAAGAATTTAGATAATTAAATTATGTAATCAAGTATAATAATTGAAACACAGAAATGAAGCTGTAAAAATATTATAAAACCAATCAAAGACTTTTCTCAACTTATATAAGAGATATTGATATTTACAATAAAGAAACTATAGCAGGAAACGTCCTTTCTAATGTTGCTTACTACCCTTTAATAGTGATAGGAGCTTCCCCAACTTCAATCGAGTTCGCTCAATAACTTTCCAATAAATTTGACATTGCGCCTTAAGACGTGGCTTTTTTCGGAGACTTCAATCAACTTAAACTAGCCTAATACACTTAAAACCATCCACCCAAGAACATTTTTGAATTACACCCCACTTCACCTAAACCATAGCTTTTCTCTTAATTAAACGAGACTTATAAAAATTTTCGCCTTACGAGAACTAAATTAGAAGAAAAACTACTTTATTTCATAAACCCCTCGATTGATACACCAGAAGAGAAATGCTATAGTTTCGATAAATTAATCGTGTCCCCAGACCTAGCATTACTAGAAAGTAGCAGAGATTTAAATTTATAGAGATATTTAAAATCTTATAGAGAAAACACATATCATAATGAATAGCATGATTATTCTAAAAAATTGATTGCACCTGTAATTGATCCATAATCAGCATTGGTTCTAAGCAAATAGATTTATCAGAAGATTAGAAGCGAAAAAGTTAAATTGAAGCATGGAATTGTTATAATTGATGACTGCCAATATAGTAATGAGAAATAGGGATTCTAGTTAATTTATTTATAAAAATTGGTTAATTCATTATAATTACCCTACCACATTAGAAATTAATTTTTAGATAATACACTGACAATTTCGTGAAGCTGATGCAATTATAAGAACATGAGGTTAAGTACTTTTTTAAAAGAAGGAATTAAGAAATTGTGATTGATTCAAATCATCAAGGAAATAATAATTAAAGCCTATAATTTTATAAGTATAAATGGTTAAATTTATTTTTTAATTTTATCTCATAACTGATTGACATAAAATTCTAATCACTTATGTACATTTATTTCAATATAATAGTTTTGTAAATGTGTTTAACTTTGATTACATATAAAAATTCAACAAAAAGAATATAAAATTCACTACTGTAGAAGAATATACTAATAAATTATCTACTATTGCTATTGAGTATGACTACGCTTTTATCAATCCTAGACTATCCCTAAGCCCTGATTTAGACTTAAGAGATATAAAAAATTAGCAGAAAATTGGTAAAATGAGAGATATTTTCTTAATAGATGAATTCGAAACAAGTTATGAAAACAATCAAGAAAATAAGCAAAACGTAATTAAAAAAATAATTGATAGTTTATGATTTAATTAATTTAATTTCTCTTTTAAATTTTTTAATACTTATAACAATAAATTAATTTTATACAATTGTTATTTGTAAATTTAAATATTTTATTCATCAAATTATTTTTATATTATTTAAATGAAAATAGCAAGACCACTAAAACCACAGAAGGCAACTATAAGAATCCCTCAATACTATGAGGAAAATAAATAAATAGATCTTTTATAAAACTACAGCTAGCCCTAATATTTATCATTATTATTCTTAACGTTAATATCATGCTTTTTAGCAAAATTAAGTTATTTACTTTAATTCTTCCTTAGTTTACATATTCTTCTGATTATTAAAGGCGCATCATACAAACATTTAATCATTTAATCACTTTATCACGTGAAATGATTCTTTCTATGTAGGAAATAAAAATAAAACATATTTTAATTAATATTTAAATAAAATGAACAACATATCCCAGCAAAGCATTCAGCAGAACAATGCAAATTTATAGAATAATTTAACGAACATGAGTGATAAGGGGAACAGACATTTATTTGCCACATAAAGCAGTCTGGGTTAGTACCAGAGTCAAAGCCAGGCAAACTACGATTCTCAAATTATAGAGAAGTCAAAGACAAACAACAACGATAACTTCTCAACTAGTTACTAGTAAAATCAGTAACAGCAGCATGTATCCTTTTATAACAGTAGAAATAATGTTAATAATAAAACATCTACATCTTTTAATAATTATGCCAGCAATGAGAGAGGAAATTACTATTAAATTTATAATGGGAAAATTTAATGTATATAGAGATAATAATTATAATTTATCCAATGATTTGAAACATTGATTTTATGGATTTAAAATGGAAATATAGTTATTTATTAAATTCAGTTGACAACAGCTCATTACAATTAAGAGTGAAAACTTTAAAAAGATATTCATTGAAATCCAAAGCAGCTAATGTTTTACAAAGAATTGGGTTTCCCCAGAAGAAATATAAGATTCAAGAGGATCTCAGGAAGATCAAGAAAGAAATTACATAATAAACAATATTAGTTTATATGAGTAAATATTAGAAATATTTTGTGCAAAAAATCGGATCAAAGATGGAGGATGACAATTAAGAATTCTTTGATTTATTGAATAAAACTTCCCAGTCATTTTTCGAAAATATGAACGAGTCTCTTGCCAACTAAACTATGTATGGTGGTATGAATTTATTGGCTCCAACTGGCCATACCGAATATGGGGGTCCTAACGACACAGTCCATTTTAATTATTTTCAAATAAATTACACAATAGATAGTAGCAAGGTAAGCACAAGAAACATTCAAAATTTTGGCAGGATAGCTGCATTTGGAGGTGGGAGTATGTAAAGACCCTTAACTTAAGTGAAAAATAGAAACATTCTAATTCCATAGCCACAAGGGAATAACTATGCCACTTTGAGAAATTATATTTTTTAATTGGATTTTACAATAAATGACTTAATTTATTCTAATTATAAAAATCCAAGTAGTCAAAGGCAAAATATTATCGATTAGAGATCATACAATCAAACCCAACTTTAACATAGCAGTTAGAAATAAAATGATAAAAATTAAGCAGACTCCTTTCTCAATGTAAATTAATAAAATGAGAATAATAGACCAGTAACCTCTCTATATAATCAAAATTCAATAAATTAGAAAGTAAAAATGAATAGAAATATGATAAATATACAGTCTGGTACCGAATCTACAAAGATGACTATGCATACTAGTAAGAATTATTGAATTTTTATTTTTCTTGAAATATATAGATACATCAACAGCCGGTAGAGCTATTAGCACAGCCTTTAGAAGTAAAATAGGAGTTAATTATTTTAGTATAAATTATGAATCTAAATCAATACATTTTAAAAAATGCTTAATTCTCCCTAAAAATGAATCTGACTACTTCAAACTTTAAAGGTAGGAATACGACTTTAGATTCAATATCAAAATCAAGAAATACTCTAAATTCTTTGAAGAAACTGGATTAGCTTAATGATTCAAAAATAAACATTTCTCACATGAATTAAACTTAAAACGACATGCTAAACTCAATAATGAATGATTAAAAAGCTGTTGGAAAAGGCTTGAATAACTCCACAATGTAAACTGTAGATTTTGGAGGAATTTAACGAGAGCGATCAATTTCTAATGATCGTAAGAACATTTACAATGACTTGAATGGAGGAGATACAATTAGCTTAAATTTAAGCCAAGTTGAAAAGAAATCAAACAGTCGTACTTCATTCAAGCGAAGCAGGATGGATCTTTATAATAGTCAACATATGAGCATTATTGAGAAGTAATTTGATGCTATAAAGCATGTAATGAGTAACGATTAAATGATTGGTATAAAGGCTAAAATTGTGAGAGCTTATGAAATCATAAGTTATCCATAGATGTCTCTTGAGGTTAGGAAAAATAGCTTAATCGAAATTTGGACTTAAATCATTGATACAGTAAAATAAAGTTCAGACCTCTCCACTTTTGATTTAATATTTTACACTTAGAAGGTGTTGGGAGATTTCTACATGGATTTTAAGGACTTATCAGAGGCTGTAAGAGTATACAAATCCTTGAAAATTCTTTGTGAAGACTTTCAAAAGTACAAAGAAAAGATGTTTATATATGAGCAGATAGGCAATGTCTATCGTTTAATGAAAGACAGCGAGAGTGCAGTAAAATAATTCAAAAAGTAGCTATAATTAGCTTGGCAAGAGGGAGATACTCAAATGGAAGTGAGTGCCTACGATAATTTAAGCATCGATTATTTCTATATGGGAGAACTGGCTAAAAGTAACTATTATCATGATAGAATTATGCGAGGAAAGACTGAAAATAACAAGTCAATAGTAAAGAAAGTTTCTTGTAATTTGCTCGTTTCGAGACGAGAACACAGACATAATATAGAATTGAGAAAAACAGGAGAGAAGAGAAAAGTTTCTGAATAGCAGAGGCTCCCTTCTCCTTCTGCTATTAGTAAAGGTGCCTAATTTTCGAAGGCTATAAATTTACTTCCATACTATACTGAATCACAAGCTCTTGGTATATAGGAGGAAGATATACCCATTTTATTTAATTTATTGCTCATATTTACTTAGAAGATGAAGAAGAAATGTCTCTTGGTCAACAAACTAAAAAGCAAAAACTTAATTAAAGCCAATCTCAGTAAAAGAAATTTACATAAAAGGAGTTGCTTTATCTAAATAAATTGCCTCCTTATGAATATTTGAAACCTAAGCCTGATGATAAATTAATGGCATCAAAATCATATTACGGTAGATCATAGAGTAGTAGTAACAAGACATTTTTGGCTAAATAAAATGCAAATGAGCATAAAGGTGTATTTAGGTAGGAAGAGCCTCTAGACTAACAATATTAATTACATAATACATTTAGAACTATTTCTTAATACTAAACAATTCTATATTTTTCAATAAATTAGACTACAAGCCATTTGACGAGGATAGATTTAGAGAGATTGTATTCTATGCTCTGTAAAAGAAAGAAACTTCCCATACCACAGACGATAAGAGAAATTTATCACATTTGAGTGTTCATAGAACAGCACCCCTAAATGTGATGCACCCTACTAAAATGCTAGAAAACATGCGTAAAGTATTGCTGTTTATAAGAATTGAATTATATTAATTTATAGAAAGGCTTATATAAATTTTATAATAGTAGAGAACTATGCTACTAGATTAGTTTAGCTAGCTTTATAAGATAAGCTAATAAAATAAAGGGATTTATCTGTTAAAAGGGAATCTAATAATTGAAATAAATGGAATATGATATAAAAATGTTTACTTTCATAATTTTATGAAATTAAAAATATTTAAATTTTATCATATGAATAATCTAAAACAATTAGGAAGCATAAAATTACAATAAATTTTATTTAAATATTTAATACTAAGATTTAATAATCCAACCAATTATAATATAATTTTAATTATTAAATAATAAATTTAATCAATTTTACATTAATTATAACTCAATATTAAGATTAAATCTAATAAAGAAATGAATAACAAACTGAAATCAATAAATGATATAATAAATATGACAAAAAATTAAAAGATGAAATATAATAAATGATGTGAGATTTATGATTTATCAAAATCTAGGGAAAATTTGTAAATTAATTAAATAAATGAATAGATCAATTATATTTTAATAACTAGACTTAATTTTTCAACTCTTGTAATGAACGAAGGTCATCAAAGTCCTTTGTAATATATTTCAGAAAAAATCTTTTACATTTAGGCAATACCTTATCATCAATAAATTACTTAACTATTTTCTAATAGTCATTTGAACTTTTCTTTATCTTAAAAAAATTCTTCCCTGCTAGTATCTGGACAAGAATAATCAAAATAGAATATATATCTTATCTAAAGTCCCCATTTTCTATGTCATCATGATTTAGTTAATCTTGATAAATTGTCATAGGCATTTAAGAAACATCCAACTTTACATTTTTATAAGTTGAGTACGAATAATTTGTTATCAAAACTTTCATATTTTCATCATCTTTGACTTTTATGGTTTTTGGAGATAAATATCTATGAACGATTCCAGCTGAATGCAACTCTTAAACAGCCTCTATAGTGTGAATAAGTACTTTAAAACAATTCTCTCTGTTTTCTTGAAAAATAAATTAGCCCAAAGACTACTTCCAATCAAGTTTTTTCAATTTGAGTACTTTTTCGTCATAAGTAATTACAACTAATCAATCCTAACTTGAAGCTTCTTTCACATTTCTTAAAAAGGATAAAATTTTGAACTCAGCCCAAAGTCGTGTGACTATGTTAAAGTTTAGATTAATTTCTTCAAAACTGTAATCGGTTTATCTTCCTTTAGCCTAATTAAAGGCTACCTCATCATTTGTTAGAATTTATTAATCTTTAGAAAGTTAAAGTATCATTTAAACTTCATTCTTAATAAAATGGTTTAGATTTACTGTAAAGCTTAACCTTGCATTCTCATAAGTATGACTTATTACTTATTTAGGAAAGGCAATTACTGTGTCTATATATTGAACACTAGAATCTTCATTTTGATTTATCAAAATTTGTGATTTGTCTTTAGACAAGTCGCACTCTTAAGATTGACAAGAATTCTAGATACCATCGTTTTGAAGATTTTAATCATGCTTTATCCTTTTTTAATTTCTCTCTATTTATTTCATCACCTAAATAGTCAATATATATTTATCTTACAATTTAAGGATATCCGTTTTATTATAGATCATCTAACTCATGAGAATTTAAGTGCGTCAACAGCAGCTCTTTTGTCTTGTAAGCTTTTAATTCGTTATTTTGTATGCATACTTAACATCTATAAAGTCCTCCTTTCTTAAGTTAAATAAATTTTCCATTATTTCGATTGTGAGTGTTTTAGTGTCATTTTAATTCGATTCCAGTGTAAATATTTTTACATAACAAGCATTCATAAAGATTAGTGGGTTTTTTGGATTTGTTGCTGGCTCATGCAGTTCTTCTAGCTTACCATCTGATATAGAATTAATTATATCTAGAATCCTTTTTGTTTACAATTGTTTATTGATTCATAATTTGCTCCTCATTATTTGATACATGACTACTCTTATTTGACTACTCATTTTTATGTTAGGAATCTTCACTTGAATCTATGTTTGAAGAGAGTGAAGAGGAAAGTTTTCTCATATTTAACACAATTTATTTAAGTATATAAAAATAGGGGTATTAAATATTAACATTAAATTATCAAATCAGGACTTGGGGAAAATTTTGTGAAAAATTTATGTCCATGAACATAAATGAAAAATAATTTGAAAGATTCCTGTAAAGATATAGAAAGGTTCCTTAGAGAACGTCGCAAATTATATATTATATTGTTGAAAGATTCCTGTAATAAAATTGAAAGGTTCCTAATAATTTATGTAAGTTGACATAAATTTTATTTTATTTAGGTGATTATACATAAATTATTTTTTAAGCTTTTTGACTACTATTTTATCATTTTAACAATCAATTAGTTTATATGATTAATATACAATGAATTGAGCGCCTAGCGCCTTAATTATGCTAATATTAATTTAGGTCAACATACATAAATTTAACCAATACAATTTTTAATTTATGTTAATATACATAAATAATCCAATACAATTTAAAGCTATTAAAACCTATTATTTAGTTAGAAAGCTTTAGTTAATAGTTATTAAATAGCATGAACATAAATTAAAATCGAGAGGCAAACTAGGGAAATATCACGAACATAAATAGCAGAACTTTAGATGGGAGCTTGAACACAAAATCTGACTGGTACAATCACCTAAAATATTCACGTAAATATTTAAGTATTAACAAATATAGTTGGTTATCATTTACCTAGCTATAAGAAAACTAGCATGAGATTCATAAAAGATGTGCTAGCTTCTAGAAAAGAGCTATTAAAATCAGCAGACGTAATTTATGTAAACGTACCTAACTATCCAGAACTAGGGGTCCTGAACATATTTAATTATGTCAAGGACGATTAAGTGGTAAATAGATACCTTGGAGTTTATGATGCTCCTAAGGACCTCCCTGACAAGCATTTCTTCTATGGGGTCTTAGGAACACTCAAAAATGAATGGTTGACATAAATAGTTATGTCTTAGTAAACTCAAAGAAATTAACCTACAGACGAAGAACAATTAGGGGAGACCATAGAGATTAGTTAAGAATTCTTAAAGGAAATCTAATCTATTCCACATTTCTCGAGTAAGCGTACATAAATATTTATGTCTATATAGAACGCAAGGGCAAAGCGCTATCATTACTTAAACAAAAGTCATTAGGCAGGAAGCAACCTAAGAAAAGAAAAAGATACGAAATTTCTGGCTTTGAATAGGAATAGAAACAATGCAACTAATTTTAGCAGACATAATAAAATATGTTATTCAGAGATGAAAACACAATAATGAAAAGCCCACCAGGCAAAAGGCTTTAATTGTACTGATTTTATTTAAGACTTAAATATACTACAAATTTATGTTAACATAAAATAATAAAATTTTTATCAACTTTATATCTTAAGTTAATTAAAGCAAAAGTTTTCACTTTTTATACAGTCACTTATTTTTATTTTGAGAATTGAGTCCTAAACAATTTAGAAGTGTTTATTGTTTGATAGTTTGAATTAAAGTTGTATAATGTCTTTTTTATATAGCTATTTTACTCTTGAAAAAATGTTTTCAATGCAGTTGTACTTGGATGAATATGCTGCATTGAATAATAGCTTCCATCCATTTTCTTCAACAGTTTGCTTCAATAGTTTTGAGTGATGAGCCCTTAGATTGTCTAGAAATATTGTCAAGTTTTTCCCTTTATATCTTAAGTCTAAATCTTATAGCACCTGAAGTAAGTCATCTGTCTTAATTGACTTTGCTTTTATTCTAAAGCCTTCTAATCCAAATTATGAACTAATTATTACAACTGCTGCCAAGGTATCAAGGTTAACACCACCTTTTTTAAGTGCCTAGTTACTGTATTTATGAGCCCATGATTTGTAATTTATTGAGTGGGGTTTAAAAATTGTTTCATCTAGATATACTATATTTTCCCCATTTTCTATAATTTTATTTAATTCCTCAAAAACCCTAGATAAGTCTTGTTGAATTTATAATTTTTTATATTCGGTTAAATTGTATTCCTTTCAAGTTGACTTATATTTAATTCCATTTTTTTTATAAAGCTTATACAAGCTTGAAGTAGATATTTTTATTTCTGGGAAATTTCGATGAAAAATTTTAGCTCTTTATTCAATTGATAAAAGCATTTATTCTCTCAAAGTTTTTTCTGATAGTAAATAGTTAAGTTGCTCTTAAGTCATTCTATGTAGAATGTTTTTATCCTTTTAGCCTTCAATATTTTCAGTTTATAATCGCTTCAATTTTTATTTTACTATTTTTTCTGAAAGGTATAATGTCTTTGAAATTTCTTTAATTGAAGCATATACTTTACTTTGTTTACTGTAAGTTTTTTGTCGAAATCTCAATAAGCAAATAAGATTTGTATATGTATTATGTAGATCACATTTTTTCTCCATATAAAATAATTTAATAAAATTTATTAATTTAATCAATCTACAAATTTGACTTCGATTTTGATAATTAATTGCTAAAAATGAGATAAAAACTAAATAATACTTAGACTAATTTTAAGCTCATTTTTAAGTTTGAGTACTTGTTGTAAATTATGAAGAAAAAAAAAATATAACTGCAAACTCTCATTTTAGCAATACCAACAAGCGCTATACTCAGTACAGAATATTGACAAATTACATATTAAACGGGAGGGGCTAGGAGAAGACTCAGACTTTGAATAAATTAAATATCAAACTCATAAATATTTTCAAAAATTTACTCTATTAATTGAAAAGAAATTTTATATAAATATCAAATAATTGAGCATTAAATTCCTTTTATCCTGATTTAAATAAATTTTAGAGCTAAATTATCCGAACTAATATGCTATAGAATGTAAAGATATATTTTTGAGGTTACTAAAAAAGATATGAATAAAGGATGACAATACTGTTATAAGATTATTTTTTAATTTTTTTTTGATTGTAATCTAGGAAAATGTGCAATTATAAATTTTCAATAAGTATATTTTATATTTAAAAGAATGTAGTATCATATATTTCAAGCATAGGCAACAACTCTCAAATTTAGATTGTTTCAATTTCCCAGAGCCTTATTTTGCTATTAAAATTGATGATCTATTATAATTTCAAGCATTATTGAATAAGTTTTTTTCTAAAATATTTTAATTCTCTTACATTAAAAGTTTTAAATGTAATTTATAATTGAATAGTATCAAAGGCACCTAAATAATCATGGGTATCTTAGGGTGAATAAATCTAACATTATTTAATATCTAAAGACGATCATAGAGATTATTATATTTAAGCAAGGTTAGCGGAGAATGAAAATGTATACAATGAAAGATCTCAATTTTTAACTTAAAAAACTCACTTATATATCATGAAGAAGAAAATTTCATTATTTAACAATTATACGAAGTTGATAGTATTTATTAAATAATTGATAATTTATTTGAAATTAAATTTTAATTAGAAAACTTAATAATTCTTAACTATATTTATAATTCAATGCTTCATTATTAAGAATATGTTTTAGTTTATACTTTAATATATAAATTCCTTATTCAATTTTAATTGAGTTGAGGAGTTGAGAAAGAAAATTTATAATTTTTTAGATTAAATAGCCAATTATAAAGATTAATATCTATCGACTTTAATATGATATTGTATTATCAAAATATAATATTAAATTTAGATATGATTTATAATTGATTATGTAATTTATTTTCCTCAGTGTTAAAATTAGTCTAAATTTTAGAAATTCTAAGCTTATATTTAATGAATTAAATATTATCGAATGTTCAATATCGGTATTAATTAAATTAAATCCTTTTTAAAACTGTTGAATGCTTTTTAATTTATAAAATATAAAAAATAAAACAATTACTCCAAGTTGGATAATTAGCAAAAAGCAAACAATAAACACTTAGTTAAAATGAACAATTTCAATATTCCTAATAATACATAAATAAGAAGAAAAAAAAAATTTATAATAGCAGGTAATTTAATTTTAATTGGTTTTATAATATCCAGATATTTAAATAAACTGAATATTTACATTTGATTTGTTAGAAATACAAATTAAAGTATATAAAAAAAGACTTATAATTTAAAAGAAAAAATTAAATTCTTTTAACTATGGAGAGATTAAAAATCGTTAAAAGGTAAAGTAGAAAGAGCAAAAGCTTATAAGGACAATTATAATAACAATTTAAAGTTATACTAATACAGAATAATAAGCAAAAATTTTAACAACATGTTATCAATTTTAAATTAAGCTTAACAAAAAACATCAGGCTTGTCATATACGCTTTCTTAAGTTTGAATTAAAGCATTAATATAATGAAAAAATTGTAAAAATCAGAAAAATCTCTTCTTTTTTATCATTGACAGCATAGATAATCAATTAATGAATAATTACTTATTAATTCATAAAAACTTAGATAGCCAGCAAACTTTTTTAATATTTGCAAGCTTTCTTAATTTTTAACAATAATTTTTAGAAATTGTTGAAGCAAAAACTGTTTAATTTAAACTTTAAATTTTATTGAATTTATAGATAAAAATAAAAATAATACAGTGAAGTTTGAAATAAACATTCAACTTATAGAATGCGATAAAACAGAGATATTTTAATTAAATCATCATGTAAATTTTAATAATATTTTATTCAATAAATTATCAATAAATGACTCAGAATTCAATTTTTCATAATATAATTCACATCAATTTTTTAAAATGTTTCCAATAATGCTTTTTAAAGATTATTATATTGGAAAAAAGAAAAAAGAAAATTCAAAAGATTCCCCTTATTTCACTTTTTATAAAAATTTAAGAGAACTGAGAATGGAAAATTGCGTTTTTACTGATTCTTAAATGCTTGCATGCATTGATTCCCTTGAAGTGTTAATTGTAAAAAATACTATTTTTAGTGGTAAATGTAAATAAATATTATAAAAGGACAGTTTTCTGAAATCATTAAGAATTATTAAATATATAAACGATACAAGTGTTAGCAGTTTATTTGAAGAATATCATTATTAACCTCTTCAAGGGAAAATATATACTTTTGATTTTTCAAGAGAAGTATTTAAGAATTTAGAGATAGCAAAAATCAGCATTTGCAATTCAGGCATAGTAAGATTATTCAATAAGTTTGAATATAAATATTTTTATGATATAGATTTTGTTTTCAGATTTAATGATCCACTAGATCTTCAAACTGTCTTAAATAAGTTTTTCTTAATGAAATGTAAATCCCTAACTTTAAAGGCATCTCACGTGATTTATTTCGATGAAGTTTACCAAAAATATTTTAATTAAATTGGATAGTTAGGGAAATCAAGCTTTATTGAGTTGCTAAATGAATATTATAAAGATTAGAATATTTCAGTAAGAATAGTTGAAAATTTGAAATATAAAGATAATAAAATTAAACTCGAATTTACTAAAGAAATTGAAAGCATAATGAAAAAGATAAATATAATAATTAAAGAATTTTGAAGTTTCTGTCAATTTTTTTATCATTAAATAATTGGCTTTATTAATCATTAATAAATATATTGATTTTATAAGAGCATTATAATAAATTAATTTTGTAAAATCAATGTATTTGGTGTGCCATTTAAAACTTAATCTTTTTTAATATTTCTTTAATTCAAATAAGGAGTCTGGAAATATCCTAAAAAATAAATACAATTTACTTTTAAACTATTTTTAAACTCTATAAATTGAATTCTAAAAAATCTATTTTGATACTCAAGTAATATTTTATTAATCATTATAATTTGATTGGGATAATGTAAATTTAGTACTAAGTGAATTTGAATTATATGACTATTTCTTACAATAAAAAATAAAATTATAATTTTTAGATCAAAATCAAAGGTCATTAATTTGTTATATATAGTGCAATTTTTTATATTCAATTTCAATATTTTTCAATAATAAGAATGGCTGGATGAACATTTATTTTTTTCTGAAGTAAACACTATCTTCGTTAAATAATTTTATGAAATAAATTAAAGAATAAATATGAAATAATATCTAGTCTCAACTTCTCAATTAAAATTGATAAAATATATTGAGATTTTTTTATTTAAATTTGGTTATAAATTTAATGCGAGACTAAAATTACAAGCTTATTTATTCACAGAATATATTAAACATTGCAATAAATATTTAAATTATTTGTATCTTAAATTATATAGTTATCATAGATTTTCAGACAAGAAATATAATTAAATTATCTTTTTTAATTTTAAAAATTGAATAAATAAAATAATATAAAAATTAATGGGCAGTCAATAAATTTTAAGCTTTGAAGAGTATTGTGAAATAAACAATAAGAGTGAAAGTTCATAATTGCCACATAGAATTAAAGATATAATTTACTCTTACCTAAATATAAACTAGTGGTATCATATCATCCATAAGTTACAAAAATCAGAAAAATCAGAGTCTCTTAACTATATATAAAATAGAAAATAAAGAAATGAAGAGTTTTTTATAAATCCAGAGCATCTATGGTTCTATTAAGATTTTAACTTTATCACTGAGTACTCGAATGACTATACTATAGTTTTCAGAGAAAGTATAAGTTAAAGTCAAGTTGGGAAGGTGCTGCATTTTATCAAAATCTTAAACATGCTACAATTTGGGAATGAAAAACCTCAAATAAATATAGAATTTAATTAATGCCAGAATATTGAAATTTTGAGTATCAATTAGAAACTGTAATTTAATTGAATCAGATTTACTAAATTGTCAATAATAAACTCTGAATTTACTTTTTCTTATTCAAATCTTCAACCTCTCTTGAAATTATTTCCAATTGTACATTTGAAAGACTCTTATATTGGACATTAGTTTAAGGAATTAGTTAAAAACTAATAAAATTATTATGAATAACTTATGAAGCCCACATCAAACTTATACAACAACATTAAAGAGTTAAGAATGGATAATTGTATTTTTATTGATTCTAATATGTTAGCCAGTATATCCAATCTTGAAGTTTTTGCTATTAAAGATACTTTACTAAGCGAACCAAGCCAACAGATTTTAAGCCAAGAACAATTCTAGAAAAATTTCAAATAAATTAAGTTTTTAAGTAACAAAGGATTGCAAAGCAATTTAGAAGAATTTATATTAGATTAAAATGAGGGATGTTCATTTTCCTTCGATTTCACATACAAATGTTTGTAACATTTAGAGAGAATTCAATATAACATTTGTAATTCTAATTTTCAGGAATTATTATTGGATGCAGGAATTTTCAGATATTACAATATAGACATAATCTTAAGACTAGATGATTAACTCGATCTATATGCTGTTATACATAAATTATTTCTAATTGACTGTAAATCACTAACAATTTAAACATCAAAAGTGAGTTATTTTGATGAGGAATATCTCAAATATATAAAGCAAGCAGGTCAGATAATAAAGAACAGTTTAATAGATGAGATTAATCAATATTATAAGGACTAAAATATCTCTGTAAAAATACAATAGTATAAAAAATATCAAAATGGCAGAATTTAATTAGAATTTACTAAATTAATTGGTGAATTATAAAAGAAAATCAATATATAAGTTTAGAATCTCAGAGAAGATCATATGAACTAATAAATAATAGATATCTTGAAAAATAATTGAATAAATTAATTTATAACTAAAATATTTCAATAATATAATATATTATTTTTATAAATATAATTTGATTTGAATATCATTACAAAATAAAAAATTTCAAAAGTTTTTAATTTTATTTAAATTTTTTTAAATTAATGTCTACAATAAAAATTCTATTAGAAAAATGGAATGCTTAAAAAAAGAGAGAATTTGCATTAAACATGTAGAATTATTTTTTATAAAAAATCTCATTTGTTAAATTAAAATATGGGACATCATTATTATTTATAAATCATAGTAATTTAAGTATTTAAAAAAAACTTTTATAAACTGTCTAATTGTTTTAAAAGAAATAAGTTATAGTTAAATAGTAAAAGTTTAGCTATTTAGTAGTGACATTTTTAATCTTTTTTTTGTTCATCTAATTTAATATTAATTTGCAATTGTTTAAACTTTTAAATTTAATATTTATAAGATTATATATCAAATCTCCTGATATAATTTTACAATCAGTATTATTTTTTAGATCAAACAATAAATTAATAATAATAATAATAATAATAATAATAATAATTAAAATTTATAAAACTCTCAAAGATAAAAGGTTTATAACTAAAGTTTGAGAATGGAAACAAATGTAAAGTATAAACTATGGGATATCTATTTTGTGTGCTGAAATTATAACATATGAAATATTTCTTGTAAAAATGAATTTTAAAATAAAGACCTAAGTTTTAATATGATTGCCAATTTTAAATAAATTGCTAAATAATGCGTGTGTTTAATTATTTAATTTTCTTAATACTTCTTAAATAAAAAAAAACCCTGAATATATTTTTAGCAATTTAATAATCAAAAGTAATCAAAAGTAATAAAAAGAAGCTTCAATAAGTATGAATATTTAAATTAATTCTTATATTTGGAATTATAAAAAACAAATGTAATAAAAAAAAAGAAAAAGGATAAAGTAAATATAGAAAAAATTAATGAGCAATCTTTTCAATAAAAGCAAAAGTTATAAACAACTGTCACTCTATATTAGAGATATTATTTACTCTTTTCTGAATATAAATAAGTGGTATTTAATAATGAACAGGCTTCAAAAATCAGAAAAATCAGCTACCCAATACTAAATAAATTAGCGAAAGTTAAAGAATGAACATTATCAATTCAGAGCGATTATCCAATGTTTTAGATTTTGATTTCATTAGAGATCATTCGAAAAACTATAAGATTATTTTCAAAGAAAGTATAGATGAAAGTAAAGTTAGTAGAGTTTTAAATTTTCTCAAATATTTGGAAAGATCCTCGACTGGAATAGTAAAACCCCAAGTAGACTTATAATTTGATGGTTGTAAAAATCTTCATTATTTGAATATTGATTCAGACCTATATTATTCATAGATTAAATTCAACAAATTAACAGTAATTAATTCAGAATTTACTTTTGCTGGTTCAAGCTTATGGGCACTTTTAAACTTATTTCCAATCGTGGATTTGAAATAATCTTTCATTGGACAACAATTCAAAGATATCTTGTAAAATTTTTAGACAAATAATTTTCTTAATGATAATCTTTATAACTCAGCTATAGATTTATACAAAAAAATTAAAGAATTAAAAATTGATGATTGTATTTTTATTGATTCTTAAATGTTGTCTTGTTTAAAAAATCTTGAAACTTTTACCCTTAAAAACACTCTACTAAGCTAACCATGTTTAAAAGTTTTAAGTCTAGAAGAATTTTAAAGAAATCTTAAGTAAATTACATTTGTGAATAACAAATTTATGCAAGGAAATTAAGAAGAATTCATCTCACAGTAAAATGATAAATGTTCATTCGATTTTGATTTCTCAAATAAAAGTTTGTAAAATTTGTAAAAAATAAAATTTAACATTAGTAATATAAGTTTCAAGCAAATACTAATAGATCTATAATACACTCAATATTACAATACTAATGTTTCATTTATACTTGAAGATTAACTAGACTTAACAATAGATCTTAATAAACTTTTCTTATTTAATTGCAAATCACTTAAAATCTAAGCATCGAATGTGGTTTATTTTGATGAGGAATATTATTGGTAGACATAAGAAAGTGAAATCCTAATGTTGATGAGCTTTGTAGAATTGCTTAACGATTATTACAAATAAGACTACATTTCTATTTAATCATTGCAGAATAAAGATTAATAGAGTGACAGAATTTAATTAGAGTTTGCAAAGGATATCAATGGCTCTATTAAGTTAATTAAGCTTACTGTGAAAATTATAGAATAAGATGATCAAAATCTATGAGTTAGCATTAATCAAAGCAGATTTTAAAAATTTTATTTAAAGTTTAAGAAATTTAACTAAATCACTGATTTTTATCCTTACTTTGTACTTATTACTTTAAAGATGCTTGATTATATTATAAATTGAATAAATTATTTAAAATCTAAAAAGATTATTAACTTATATGCAATGAGTTTTAGAATCTTAAGAAATTCTAAAGTTCTTATAAAAATACATTTAAATATTTATTGATGCTAAAACTAAAAACCTTTTCTAAAGATATCCTAAATGACTATAAATATTTATTAGATTATTTTAAATTGCTCTTTTTCTCTATTATTATAATAATTTTCAATAAATTTATATTAGTAAATAAGAGTTATTATAATTAAATAAATACATTCCCATAACTATAATAATTGAAATACATTAATTTTTTGGTTAAAAATGCTTATAAATTCAATCTAAGAAAACTTTAAAAATATTTCTTAGTTAAAATAAGAACTTAATTTTTAAAGTAAAAATTAAGAATTAAGGTTTGAGTTTCATTAAATATCTTATTTATTTAAATAAACCCAAATCTTAAAAAGCAGGAAGCTTCCTGGCCCAAAAATTAAATTTATTTTATATTTCAAAATATATCAATCACTTATTAAATGTCCCTTTCCCTCTATTTAAAAACTTTTATAATTGATAAATATTCAAGGGTAACAATTATCCCTCGTTTAATTTAATATAATATACTTTAAACTAACGTAGTTATAATTAATACTCCAATTTTTATCAAGATATGTGATTTATTGGATGTTTAATTGAGTTTATAAGCATTTTCGATGATAAAGAGCTTTACAAATTGATAAAAAAATAAATATTTTATGAATGGATAATTAAACTTCTCCCTTGGAAAAAATAACAATTTGGGGGGGGGCATAATAAACTCCCCCAAATTTTAATATATTTTAAATTTATCCTACAAGAGCAAAAGAAACAAATTTTTAGCAATTAATTATTATATTCTAATATAACTAGTTTCTACTAATGAAAGTAATGTATTAAATTACAGAAACAATTTTAAAGTAATCTTAAAATAGAGAAATTATAAGAAGCAAAAAATATAGAATTAAAAAAAATTATTTTTGTATAATAAACTTAAGAATTCTTCAAATAATCAATCTTCACAATTTAAATTTAATGAATTATAATTTTAGATTTCATTAATTTATATTAATTGTTATACATATAAAATAAATTAAATAGTCATGCATAAATAAACTTATTTATATAGAAAATATTTAATTATTTTTTTATTATTTTTGAATGATTTTCATTATTTACTAAATATGCTCATTTAATTTAAATTAATAACAAATATAAATTAAAAAAAACCAAGATAATAAATATTCTAATTAAAGGTACTTACCACTTGTTATAATAATGAGAAATTATTATTTATAATTAATCAGAGAAAAATTTAAGCTTTTTTCAAAAATAAATTCAATTTCGAACACCTGTTACATAGACTTCATGCAAAGTTGTTAATAATTTTAATAATCTCAAAAAAGTTTGACAAAAAACATAAGACTCATAGTTTACTCATTTTTAAGTTTAAACTAAAACTATCTACTTGTCAAGCAATTGAATAAATCAGAAAAATAAGCAATTTCATATTTCTTAAGCTATAGAACTTCAAAAAATGAGCAATTATATATAATTCCACACTAATTGTGTGGTAAAGGTGATTTTTAATTCTTAAAATAGTGTTCTAAGAACTATGTAGTACTTTTCAGATATTTCATAAATCAAAACAAAGTTAACAATCTACTAGATTTTCTCCTAACTATTGACAATGATTAAGAGCCAGAATTATCTATCGAAATAGATTAATGCCTAAATGTTAACAATTTAACAATAAATGAAGATTTGATGTACAAAAGAATTAAATTCAATTGCTTAACTATTACCAAGTCAGAATTTACTTTATCAGATTCAAATTTACATAAACTATTGAATTTGTTCCCCAAAGTATGCTTAAAAGATTCTTACATAGGCCACCAGTTCAAATATCTAATCAAAGATAGGCGCAATAATCTATAGTATCTAGAGAGTCCAGCTTATGATCCATTCTCCAATTTAAGAGAGTTAAGAATGGATAATTGTATATTTATAGATTCTAGAATGCTTGCAAGTTTAAATAATCTTGAAGTTCTTAAAATGAATGATACTCTTTTAAGTTAGATATCTGTCGACGTTCTAAAACATGTGAGAAATTAAGGTAGATTATAAGTTTTTGAATATTTATACACCAAAGACCAGATCATACAACATGAAGAATTTAACTTAGAATTTAAGCATGCAGATATATTTCACTTTCATTTTTCAACATAATACTTCAGAAATGTTCAAAAAATAAGAATAAACATTACAAGTTCTATGCTTTAGAATCAATTAAATCATTTGAAAATTTCCAAATATCGAAACACCGATATCTTCATAAAGTTAAATGATACATTGGATCTTTAATAAATACTGAATAAAGAATTTTTCAAAATCAATTGTAGATCACTTACTTTCCAGACATCAAGCGTAATATATTTCAATGAAGAATAATTGAGAAAATTTAAGATGTTTGGCAATTTCTTGAATTTGGGCTTAATTGATTAACTAACCAGATATTATGAAGTATAAGACATTTCGATATAAATGCTTTAGACTTAAAATGTGAATAAGGAAAAAGTTCAAATTGAATTCTTAAAAGTTATTGACAATCAAGTCAAGATTATTAATCTATAAGTAAAGAATCATGATTTAAATTCATTAAATTTATAAGTTAATGGCTAAATAGGGGCTGAATGAATTAGATTTTATTTTTAATTCCTTAAAAACTTTTAAATAACTTAATAATATTCTTTATGTCACACTTTAAAATCTAAATACAATAAATAAAAAATAAATAAGTTTTGAATTATATAAATAAATTAGGGGAAATATTACTTTAAAAAAATTTTTTATTAAATTAATCAAGATTTATCCTAATTTAAATTTGAAATAAATTATCATGAAAAAAAATTTAATAAAATAGTAAAATAATTAATTATATATTAAATCGTTTATATTAATTGATCGAGAGGATAAGATTAAATTAATTAATACAAATTTAAATTGATATTTGATATGTCAATCAAAACCCCCCAAACCCCTGAAGTTATTTGATTGATAAAAGTAGATTATAAATGCAAATCTTATTTCTGTTTTATTAGGGTTTATGACGGGGTTTAATCTTAAATATTAGTAATTAAATGAGTATTTAAAATCTGTTTTTTAAATATATATCACGCAAATATAAACTATTAGTCATGCCGCAGTTCTCTAAAATTTATCTTTCTAAGTTGTTGTTTGGTTGTATCTAGCTTAACTTCTTTTCATAGCATGTATTGATTATTGTAGAGTAGCTCTCTGAAGCCTATATTAGTTTTATTTTATCGATTCTTTAATTAGAATCTCTTTCATTCTTACAGCTAAATTAATCCTTCCTTGGCATATCACTCTCTAATATTATTGCTGCTAATGCCCATATATACGCAATACCGACATCTCTCCAATCTTCTCTCACGGGGAGATATAGAGTAGTGATTCGTACATTTCCTGGCGCAGAGGTTTACTATTTGAGCCCTGTTGAAATCAATAATATAAACTCTAAGAGATTAAAAGTCCTTCATTATGTTTCTGGCTTTAAGTCTATATTAACCTAACCGAGCTTGTGAAGCTCTTCTAATCCCTCAACTATTGTTGAACGATCTAGTCATTTTACCTTTGGCATCTGCTTCAACAACAACAAAAGAATTTTAGTGTCAGATAAAATCACTCTGTAAGTCATTTTAATGAGGGTAAGCCTGTATGCTAAATAATTTTATCCAAGTAAAAATAGAATCAAGCAAAATTAAATGCTAGCAATCTTTAAATTTTGCTTTTTAAAGAGCATAATAATCTTATCTTCTAATGTGAGGTAAATTTCAAGACAAGAATCTAAGAAAATAATTTTCAAGACAGAAATTTTTATAGCTTATATTTATACCATAATTTTATTGATCTCGGAGACTGGGAAGTTCTTGATAGCTCTTTATTTTCACTTATTTCTAAACCTCAACCCTAAGAGACTAAGCAGAAATTCTTGATTTTCTATATTATAGGAGTATTTTTTCTGTAGGTTCATGAATAAATACAAAACTTTGATTGTACTTTTTCTTTAAGTGCAATTTAAGGTCTCTTGTATGAGAATATGGCTTCTCACTGAACTCGAAGACATACTTCCCATCTTTCTTTTAATGCTTGAGATAAAACCCCATAGATCAATTAAGAAGCTTGGATAGGAGTTAAGAACAATTAGATTAAAAATTAATTATAATTGGCTAATAATATAAATAATTAGGCTAAAATCAAATATAACACACCCTGATTGGATTAGTTTATAAGGACAATTAATCGAGCCAATAGTTTTAATAATTAGCCCAAACATTATAATTATACGCCAATAATAATTAATTCTTAGTTTAATTGTTCTTTACCCCAATTCTCATGTCTTAATTGATCTATGGGGTTTTATAACCTTGGCATATCGTTGTGTATATCTCTCAAGTGTCTCTTATAAGTTGACTTGTAAGGGAAAACTTTATTGCATTCTTTGCATTAATAGTCAACTTTGGCTGGTATTTATTAATGCTCTATGGCGGGTTGTTTAACCTCCTCCTCAATTTGCACAGCTTCTTTGATAACCTCCTACTTAACTTATATTTAAATCTCAAAGCTAGACTGGTCAAAGTTGTCATAAGTAGGCTCCCACTGAGTACAAGCGTCTCTGGTCTCTACTTTTCTTGGTTGCTGGAATGATAACTTTTATTGACATGATCCAAGTAATGCCGCTCTTCTCAAAAGGTTAGCGCTCATTTTAGTTTGCTGATATATTTTATTATAATAATGATAAAATCTACCAAGATAAACTATAATAGTAGAGCATATGACACTCCGGTAGATTCTTTGCTGAGAGGTAAGAAAATTAAAATACCATAAAAGACTGTAAGTTGACATATTTTATAAGAATCTTAAACGTCTTAGTAAATTAAAATACTCCTAATGAAGTTATGTTCCTCTAGGAGGCTCTCCAAATCAAGTTTGAACTTAATTTTAAGGACCTCATAAAATAATTACATTATTAGGAGCAATTTAATGGAGATAGATTGATAAAAATGGAAATCAATCTGTGAAACTTGGAGCAAGTTTTTCAATGCTTCACCGCATACCTTTTTAAGGCTGACCTCCAGTAGGTCCTCCCTATTAAGTAGTAAGATTTTAATAAACTTAGAAAGGGTATCCATAATTATAAATTTCATTAACATTTCTAGAAATAGGTAACAAGATGGAGTCTATGAATGATGCAATGAAGAGAATTTAATCTCAAGATTTAATAGGAAAATTTCGAAGTAAAGCGGACCTATATAGATATTTCGTATAACAAGGTAAGTTCTTAACTAAGATTAATATATTCATGAGAGTTTGAATGTTTTTGCCAACTCAAGAAGGAACTAATATCTCGTTTTTAAAAGCTTTGCTAAGCGAAGATAAAAAAGCATAGACTAATGAAATAAAGATGAAAGAGATACCTAACTACCCTGAAATATCACTAACAAATCTCAATGATGATGCTATGAGTGATCCTGATGCTGCTCTCTACCTTCCATCAAAGCTGAAATTCTCGTATAAGTTGCCAGAGAGAAGCTTCTCCTTTGGCTTCCTTGGAATTCTAAAACCTGAATATTTAAATGAACTCATTTAAGAAGTTCACAAGAAACGCTTCAGCCTCTCTCTTCAAGAAAAAGAGAAGTTAGGAATTTAAAAAAGTGACCCCTGGTTGTAGAAACTGCATAAGTATTCATTCATCTCAAGTAAGCTTCCCCTTTACTTTATTAAAGAGCGCAGCAAATTAAACAGAGTGAGAAAGTTTCAAGTAAAGCATAAATTTAGTATGTTACTCTTCATAGATTTGTAAAACAAGACGGGATGAACATAGATGCAGGAGCTGGCACTAAGAGAAGGAACATTAGCCCAAGCAAGCCTTAAGAGTAAGAAAAGAAAGAGAAGCTAAATCCATTTACGGGAAAATTTTAAATGTGAAATTATTCATTTGTATAAATTTACAACATATTTATACACAAAAAATCTCAATTTTCTTGCACATACTTTAGCTTTTTCATCAATGACTCTCTTAGCAGCACTCTTTATAAATTCTACTGTATCTATTATCGAGTCGTACATCAAGTGATAGAGCAGTAATTTCTTGTTGTAAACTTTCAATATCCCCCAATAAAATTTAATTCCATTGAACTGAGGACTGTAGGGAACATTAAATAAACGTGTTACATTTATCCTTTGATATTCAATCATTGAGTCTTTAGTTTTATAGGCAGATAAGTTATCAACAAACACAATAATCTCTTAGTCGGCGTAGTTATTACAACAAGTTTATGTATAATTTAGTCTTTATTCAGCGAGGGAGGATAACTTAAGTCTCGAGGCTTTATCTTGGCTTATACCACCAAGTATTGCATGAGTTTTAGCCTTAAAATGTTAATCCTATACTTCAATGTTGCTGTACCTCTTATATCAAGACCTTGATACGAAGGTATTAAACGAGAATACTGCTTCATCAGCGTATATGAACTTTATATTATGCTCTTAAGCCTTAATCATATAAAAATGAATATTTAATCTTATTTTTTGGTAAATTTAATTTAATAAAAGTTTTGCAAATGTTTAAATAGAAATAATATATTTAAGTTGATTCAAAATTTTTATTCTAAAATAAAATTTACAATCAGTATTATTTTTGAGATCAAATATTAAATTAACAATACTCTAATTTATAATATAAACTATATGATATTTATTTTGTGAGCTGAAATTATAATATATTAAATATTACTTGTAAAAATGAAGTTTACAGTAAAGACCTAAATCACAATTATGATTGTCAAATTAAATAAATTGAAAATATATTCATGGGTTTATTATCTTATTTTCGTAATTCTTCTACAATAAAAAAATATTGAATTTATATCTAGCAGTTTATTAATCAAAAAGTAATAAAAATTAGCTTTTTAAGTATGAATATTTAAATCAACGCTTATACTTGAAATTAATTAAAAAAATTTAATAAGAAAATAACGATATAAGTTGAATTATAATTATTAATAATTAATAATGAACAATCTTCTCAATGAAAGCAAATGTTATAAATATCTGTCTCTCTATATTAGAGATATAATTTATTCTTATTTGAAAATAAACAAGTGGTATTTAATAATGAACAGACTTCAAAAATCAGAAAAATCAGTTACTTAATATTAAATAAATGAGCGAAAACTAAAGAATGAGCAATTTATGCTAAATTCAGAGCGATTATCCAATGTTTTAGATTTTGACTTCATAAGATTGCATTCAAAAAACTATAAGATTATCTTCAAAAAAAGTATAGATGAAAGTTAAGTTAATAAAGTATTAAATTTCCTAAAATTTTTAGAGAAATCCTCTATTGGAATTTTAAAATCTCAAGTAGACGTAGAATTTGATGGTTGTAAAAATCTTCATTGTTTAAATATTGATTCAGACCTCTGTTATTCTTATATTTAATTCAACAAATTAACAGTAATTAATTCAGAATTTTCATTTGCTGGTTCAAGCATATGGGCACTTTTAAACTTATTTCCAATCGTGGATTTGAAATAATCTTTCATTGGACAACAATTCAAAGATATCTTGTAAAATTTCTAGAAAAATTACTTCCTTACAAATTACCTTTATTAACCAGCCTTAGATTTATATAACAAAATTAAAGAATTAAGAATTGATGATTGCATTTTTATTGATTCTAAATTTTTTGCTTGTTTAAAAAAACTTAAAATTTGTATCATTAAAAACACTCTACTAAGCCAACCATGCTTAAAAGTTTTAAGTCTAGAAGAATTTCAAAGAAATCTTAAGTAAATTACATTTGTAAATAACAAATTTATGCAAGGAAATTAAGAAGAATTCATCTCAAAGTAAAATGATAAATGCTCATTCGATTTTGATTTCTCAAATAAAAGTTTGTAAAATTTGTAAAAAATTAAATTTAACATTAGTAATATAAGTTTCAAGCAAATTTTAATAGATCTATAATACACTCAATATTACAATACTGATGTTTCATTCATACTTGAAGATTAACTAGACTTAACAATAGATATAAATAAACTTTTCTTATATAATTGCAAATCACTTTAAATCTAAGCATCGAATGTGGTTTATTTTGATGAGGAATATTATTGGTAGACATAAGAAAGCGAAAACCTCATGTCGATGAGCTTTGTAGAATTGCTTAACGACTACTACAAATAAGACTACATTTCTATTTAATAATTGCAGAATAAAGATTCATAGAGTGACAGAATTTAATTAGAGTTTGCAAAGGATATCAATGGCTCTATTAAGTTTATTAAGCTTATTGTGAAAATTATAGAATTAGATGATCAAAATCTATGAGTTAGCATTAATCAGAGTATTATTAAGATTTTTAAATTAAAAGCTTATAAAATTAATTAAATTAACGATGTTTATACTTATTTTAGTGTATTAAAAAAACTATATAATTAAAAGATGATTGAAAATTTATAATTTAATTAATTGTTTAAAACTTTTTCTTTTATAAAAACATATTTAAAATGTCAAAGTATCATAATAGGACTTAAAATAATTTATTTAATAATTAATGATGGAAAAACTTTAAAGGACTTCCATGATATTTTTAAATGACTAGAAAATTAATTCAATAATTCTCAAAATGCTTATTTCTAATATTTTATTGAATTTTAATAATCTAAATTCGTAATAAAGAATTTTTCTAAAAATATAATAACATTCCTATAACTACTATAAACAAAATACTATAATTTCTTTGTTATTAATGCACCAATTTGATTTAAGAGAAATTTTTATAAGATTTTAATTGAAAAAGAGATTTATTTTTAAAAAAAAACTAAGAGCATAATATTTGAGTTCCATTAAATTCATTTTTTATTTGATATTTAACCTTTAATATAATATATAATTATTTCAATAAACCCAAATCTTAGTAAGGGGGAAGCTTCCTGGTCCAAACATAAGATTTCACTTTATATGCCATAAATTATTAAAAATAATATAGAATTAATTAAAATTCTCTTTCCCTCTATTAAACAAATTTTTATAATTGATAATTTTCAAGGTTTACTATTGTCCTTTGTTTCATTATATATATTTAAACTATAAAACCAATCGTAATAATTATTCATAAATGTAATTTCTTAATAAAATATTTGGATCATAATCAAGATTTGTCAGCTATTGGATGTTTAAATAAGTAAAATTTGTTCATTTTGATGAAGAACTTTTCAAATAGATTATAAAATACATATTTTATGAATGTAGAGGTGAGGAAACTACCTTAATGGAATTAGGAAACTACCTTATTGGCGTTAGGAATCTACCCCTCTTAGTGTATAAAACAATTTGGCGGTACAAAAAGGGGTACTTAAAATATTCTCTCCCAAAAATTTTATTTATATTATATTTATTCTATTATGGCAAAAAGATATAATTTAAGCAATTAATTATTTCATTCTTATATAAATAGTAACTTCTCATCAATAATAACTAATAAAATTATAATAACAATTTAAAAGTCCATTGAAAATAATTAAAATAATATTTAAAAATAATTTATTTTTATAAAATTAAAATTAAAAATCTATCTTCCCAATTCAAATCTAAATAATTTTTAATAAATATAACTTAACTCTTAATTCTTTTTATTCATAAAAAATTAATTATATCTTCATACATATTTAAATATTTTATATAGAAAAATAAAACTAATTTTTAAATGACTTTTATTGATAACTGTTGTTAAAAAAATCAAAATAATAAATATTCGAATTAAAGGCACTTATTCTTTGTTAAAATAATGGAGAAATTATTATTTTTAATAAATTAAAATAAAACTATAATTTTTTTTTCTATAATGAATTCAATTTAGAAAACCTGTTACATAAACTTCATGCAAAATTGCTAATAATTTCAATAATCCCAAAAAGGCTTGACGAAAAATATAAGACTCATAGTCTATTCATATTTAAGTTTAAACTAAAGCTATCTACTTATCAAGCAATTAAATAAATCAGAGAAATAAGCAATTTCATACTTCTAAAGTTATAGAACTTCAAAAAAAGAGCAATTATATATAATTCCCGACTAATTAAATGGTAGATGTGATTTTTAATTATTGAAATAGTGTTCTAAGAACTATGTAGTACTTTTCAGATATTACATAAATCAAAACTAAATTAACAATCTATTAGATTTTCTTATTACTATTGACAAGGATCATGATCCAGAAGTATCTATCGAAATAGATTAATGCCTGAATGTTGAAAATATTACAATAAATTTAAATGTGAGCTTTTTCAGAATTAAATTCAATTGCTTAACCGTTATCAGGTCAGAATTTACTTTATCAGATTCTAATTTACAAAACATTTGGAACTTGTTCCCCAAAATGTGTTTAAGAGATTCTTACATAGGCCATCATTTCAAATATTTAGTCATAGATAGGTAAAATAATCGAGAGTACTTATAGAGCCCTTCAAATGATCCATTCTAAAATTTAAGAGAGTTAAGAAT
The DNA here is from genome assembly GCA_000711775.1 of Oxytricha trifallax. Lineage (NCBI taxonomy): Eukaryota > Ciliophora > Spirotrichea > Sporadotrichida > Oxytrichidae > Oxytricha > Oxytricha trifallax. Next base: position 30,074 of record ARYC01017478.1, on the reverse strand, counting down.
GGATAATTGTATATTTATAGATTCTAGAATGCTTGGAAGTTTACATAACCTTGAAGTTCTTAAAATGAATGATACGCTCTTAAGTTAGATATCTGGGGATGTTCTTAAATTTCTAAGAAGTTAAGACAGGTTATAAATTTTTGAATATTTATATACCAAAGACTAGATCAGACATCATGAAGAATTTAATTTAGATTAAATACATGCAGATATATTTAACTTTTATTTTTCAACTAAATACTTCAGGAATATTTAAAAAGTAAGAATAAACATTAAAAGTTCTATGCTCTAAATTCAATTGCATCATTTGAAAATTTCTTAATATTACGATACTGATATCGTCATAAGAATTGATGATACATTAGATCTTTAATAAATACTGAAAAAATAATTTTTCGGAATTAATTGTAGATCTCTCACTTTCCAGGCATCAAGCGTAATTTATTACAATGAAGAATATGAAAGAAAATATCAGATATTTGGAAATAATTTGAATTTGAGCTTGACTGATAAACTTAACAGATATTATGAAGTCAAAGATATATAGGTATAAATGATTTAGATTTAAAAAGTAAATAAGGAAAAAATCTATCTATAATTCTAAAAAGGTCCTAATGATAATGGTTAAATTATCAAGCTACAAGTAAAGAATCATGATTTAAATTCTAAAAATTTATAAGTTAATGGCTAAATATAACAATAATGAATTTAATTTAAATTTAAATTCTTTAAAATACTTAATTTTAAATTATAATTTATTAAACTTAATATTCTCAAAAACAACACCTTAAATGCTAAATATGATAAATTATAATAATAAATATTTATAAAATTCTCGGAAGAAATATTTCAAAGTTTATTTATATTTTTAAATAATTTCTCTTAACTGATCAAGATTTATGTTTTATTTAATTATCGAATAAATATTGTGAGAAACATTTTTAAAATTAGAAAAATATTCAATATATAATTTAATAATTTATGCATTAATTTATATTAACCAATTAAATTGATAAAATGTAATATTTAAAACTTATAATTTTATCATAGTTTTTTAGAAATGTAATGGTAAATCTTGAAGTTTTTTTAATTAAAATAATATTTTGAAAAATATAATGAATATATATGTATCGAACTCAATATTATGATATAATGAACTAATTTAATAATTGTAAGAAATTTGTTTAGTTATTTCAAATTATGAATAAAAATTAATGTTATCCTATTTGAAATAAATCATAAAATCTGTAAAAATCTACGACTTAATGACTTAATAAGTTATTTAAAAAAATTATTAAATTAATAACACCTGCAACATTTAATATTAACTTTTATTATTTTAAGTAGATCATATTTTTTAGTAACGAAGGTCTGTTTATAAATTCAGGTAAATATTGAATGATAACTTTCCTTCTCTTTTTAACATATTATAATAAAAATTAAGGAAATTAAATGTAACATTTATAATCATAGATACAGCATTTATTAATAGATATATGGGATTCAAAGTATAAAGGTACAAATATAATTTTTCATTTAATAAAAAGATTTTCTTATTTAATTGCAATTCAATTCTTCTCTCAGCACAGAATTTTATTTATTTTTATAAGAAAAACCGAAATTTATTATGGAAAAATTATCAACTTATAATGAATGAGTTATAAAACAGCTATCTATAAAGCTTCATCAAACCTACTTAATAAATATTAAATGAATGAAATCATATATCTTGAATTATAAAAAATTGATAAAGGATAACTTAATAAACACTCAAAATTAAATTAAAATATCAATTTCAAACATTTTTAAACTATAATCAATGTAGCATATCAATAAAAATATCAATTATTATTGCTATATTAATATTTGTATACTACTTTTACTCTTTTTTAATTTAAATAAAATATTTATATTTAATTACTTAAAATTGCTTGTAAAAAAAGAATAAATTTAACAATTTATTAATTTTGAAATTTTAAAAAAAAATATATGATTAAATTCATTATTTCAATTTATTGTTGTTTTTTTATATATTATACAAAGTAATCAATAATGCTTCGATATTTATCCATTTACTTTGATATATTTAATCTATTATTAAAATCTAACTTCATTTAAAATATGTTATAGTCCTTATTAATAATAATAATATCATTCGTCAATAACACAGACCTAAATGCATAAAATCATAATAAAAGTATTCATTCCTGGATTTAATAAATAAAAGTTAATCTCAATGAACAAAGATATTGAAAGTCATTGATCTTAATGATAAATTCTTTAAGGAATATAAATAATTATTTATCATATGATTTTATATTGTAATATTTCTTCATATAATATAATAAATTATTTAAATATCTATTCAGAATCTAAATTCGCCATTTTATCAGAGTAATATAAGATCAGGCTAAGAAATCATTGAATATAATCTTTATTCAGTATTTTTTAATTATAATAATATATAATATTTACTTTTAAATAAAATTTTATAATTTTTATCCAAAATTTCTATTTTAATATAATTTCACAGAATTCAATAAATATTTTTTTAAAAAAATTTTTATAATAACTACATCTAGAGATTAAATTTTAAATATTCAAATTAATGTTATAAAAGGTTTACTTGTATCTTAAATTTTAAATCAAATATAAATTAATTAAATTAAATGAGTTAAAGAACTTCTTAATAAAGCGACGACAAATTTTACTATTATAATGATATTAGTGAGCCCCCCTAATTCTTGGAAAAAGATTAAATCTTTGTTGATAATAAGAAAAATTGTAAAAATAATCATACATCTTAGAAGAGCTTGCCAAAAAATATAAGACTTATAATCTACTCATTCTTAAGTCTAAATCAAAGCTATTAAATTATAATAAAATTGCAGAAATCAGAATAGTAATTAATTCTATATGCAAAAAATTGTAGAATATCACAAAAAGAGAAACTATATATAGATTCATAATTTCTAAGTGAAAAATTCAATTATAGATAGCTAAGAGAATATTTTCACAGGTATACAGTCATTTTTTGACATATCATTAATCAAAATTAAATTGACTAATTTTTGAAATTTATCGCAATTATTGACAGATATTCATAATAATATTAAGAGAAGACAGAAATAAGCATTGAATTTAATTCATGTCAAAACATTGAAAATCTATGAATAAATTCAATTCTAAATTACAGATTAATAAAATTTAATCAATTATCAATTGTAAAGACAGATTTTACCTTTGCAGATTAATCAACTTTTCCATTATTAAGTTTATTCCCAACAATGCATTTGAAAGAGTCTTTTATTGGGCATCTTTTTAAGGTAGACTAAGAAATATTTTATAGTAAAGATAGACAAAATCATGAAAATTTTTTAATGACACCAGCTTAATAACCTTTCTTAAAATTAAGAGAATTAGTCATGGATAAATGTTTATTTATTGATTCAAGAATGCTTGCAAGTTTGGAAAATCTAGAAATTCTTAAAATTATAAACACAGAATTAAATGAACTTTCATTAATTGTATTAGAAAACATTCAATTTATGAAGAATCTAAAAAGATTTACAGCACTTGGTAGATAATATTACTAATTTTTATCTTATGAAGATTCATATTTATACCGAGGAAGATTTTATGAATTCAACCCTCTTAAAAAATAATTTTTAAGCTTGCAAAAATTAAAGACTGATATTCTAAAATATCCTCTCGTATGTATATTAGCAAATTCAAAATCTATTTTGTATCCTGATGCATATATTATTTTAAGATCTAAAGAATAAATATTACTCTAATCTTTATTATGCAATTTTTTCTCAGAGGGAAGCAGATCTCTTATTATATAAGCTTAAAAAGTAGTTTATTTTTCTGGAGATTTTCAATAATAATAGGACCAAAATGGCAAATACATAGGTTAAATGAGCTTGATTGAATAACTCAATTTTTATTACAACAGGTTTAATATTTAAGTATGCTAAAAATAAGATACAAACTAAAAGGATTCAAGAATATATTTCGAGTTTACAAAGGCATTTGATAATAGAGTCAAGACGCTATATCTATAAATATTTAAATTTTGATAAGCTAAAGTAATCTATATATTAAATATGGTAGCTAAACCGATATGAATAAATTAATTAAAGTTTATTAATAAATTTCAATATAAGTAAATTACAGTATTATGATAAACTTAATAACTTTTAGTTTTTCTTTTATTACATAGCTAAAAAATTATAAAACTTTTATTATTTTCTATATTTTTATTGTAAAGGAAAACTAATTATTAGAGTTAAATTAAATTAAAAATTGCTTATTTGATATTTAAATTGATTAAACTATTGATGAATCATCGAATTAATTTGATAGAATTTGCATATTAGATATTAGATTAAATTCCGAGAATAAGAATATCAATTATACTTTTGTATGAGATATGAATAAAACATTTTATGATATAAAGGAAAGTATAATTTTGACTTTAACTTATTCTGCAAAATTATATATGTTATTTGAAATGATTAATGAATAATAAAAGTAATGTTGTAGGAATACATTTGAATTTGGAAAATTAGTTATAATTAAAATAAATATGAATCAAAATATTGGCAGTTAAAGTTTACCAATTTGAACGATCTTGGGCTCATTTGATAGAGAATTTAAAAATTAGCTGGACTTTACTATTGACCGTACTTTTTTATTGCATCACTGAAGCGAGTTAACTTGACTTTAATTAAACTTATCTGAATTCATAAAATTATACCCTCACATTAAAGTCAAGTTAACTCGCTTCAGTGATGCAATAAAAAAGTACGGTCAATAGTAAAGTCCAGCTAATTTTGAATTCTCTATCAAATGAGCCCAAGATCGTTCAAATTGGTAAACTTTAACTGCCAATATTTTGATTCATATTTATTTTAATTATAACTAATTTTCCAAATTCAAATGTATTCCTACAATATTACTCAATTAAAAACAAAAATAACAAACAACTTTATATTGAATATTTTTGAGATTATTTTAATATTAAACATAATAAAATGTTATAAAAACGTTTTAAGAATAATAAGACTTGCATTTAAAACTCCTTAACTAGATGTATTAGTGATTATTATTTTAAGTAGAAATTACTAGGATTTTTTAGTAAAGTAAAGCATTCTTTATGTGAATCTGATATTTCTTTTAGGCAAAAAGATTCATCTTGTATTTAATTAGGACAATGGAGCACGTCTTTTATTATTTATAAAAGAATATTGTAATAAACTTCAAAATATTAAAAAGATTGATTATTATTAAGTTTGAAATTATATTAGTAAATATATAATATAATTAATAAGCAATAATAGTTAAAAATTGACAGCATAGATTAGATAATTAATTTTGATTTAAGCGGATTATTCATATTTTAATAAATAATCTTTAAAATATATTGATAATGGTAACCAAAAAAATATTAAGAGCTTATTTAAAAAACATAGAGAATTTAATTTATAATTTAAATAACTAACTCAAAATTTTCTTTATTTGACTAAGATATTTATTTAATTTAAAATTCATTCTTTTAAAGCATTTCAGAAATATTTTACTTCACATAAGTAAAAATTAGAAGAAAAATTATATTTAAAACTTATAAATTTTAATAAATTCATTATAAAACAAAAGATTTTGATATTAAGTATTTTAATTAAATATATTCTTAAATGTTATTTTGTATTAATATTCTCGGAAATGCACTTTTTAATAGTAAACCATGTTTAAAACTATTAAATAAATTAAAATCAGCAAAGATCATTCATTGTAAGAATTATCATACCCTTTTATTTTCATTAGAATTTGACAAAGTTTAATAAGGCATTTCTACTTATAGTTTGAGTTAATATTAATTGAAGAAAAGTTAATTGTATAATAAACCAATATTATATTTAAATTTAATGACTAACTAAAACCATGATATTCTAAATAAATTTATATTCGATTTCAAATCGCTTATTTAATTTTTCTTAGCTATTTTTTAAAAAATATAATTCTTAAAGTTATATAAGTTTTTTAATTTCGGAACTGATTTTTTTAATAATAAGAGTACACAAATATTTCCAATGAAATATAAATAAAACATTAGGTTTTATTCTTCTGTTTTAATTCATTTTTTTGATAAACTGAAAAAATAATATATTTCTTGCTTAAATTCGTATATTTTGTGTTACTTAAGATCGTTATGATTATTTTATGTTTTAGCAAATTAAATTTTTATTAAATTCATAGTAATAATAAAAATAAAATTTCATTAAAGAAATGAAATAAATAAGATCTACTTGTATTAATATGTAAATCTTTAGTGTATATTTTGAAGTTTCGAATTTATATTGAAATCATTAATTTTTCTAAATTAAATAGCTTAGGTTTTTATAAACGTATAAATAAATTATTACATTAAAATCTCTCTTAATTTATTTTCTATAAGAATTAAAATTTTAAAATCCAACATCATTTTTTAGAAACTTTTTCCTAAAATTTATCAAAATACTATTTCTTTAAGGAATTAATAAATTTCATATTCAAGACACTTAAATATTCAAATTAATGCTACTATCATTTAAAAAAATATATTAAATATAATAAATTAAAAATAATACTAAAATTTACAAATACTTTTAAACATTAAATTGAAATTTATCAACAAATGGACTAAAGTAGTGATATGAGTAAAAATACTTAATTATTAGAAGTTGGCCAATATTTTATTAAATAAATTCATAATAAAAATTTTGACCAAGATAAGTTTATCTAAAAATTTCAAAATAATAATGCATCTATAAAGTCTTTGCCCAAAAATATCAGACTTCTAATCTTCTCCTTCTTAAGTATTAATCAAAGTTACAAAATTCTGATTTAATTGAATAAATCAGAGAAAGAATCAATTCCTTATTCCAAAAATTAAAGATTTACTAAAAATGATGTGTTCATTATAAATTCACAATATTTATCTGATAAATTAAACTTAAGATAATTAAGAAAGTACACTTAAAATTATAGAATCATTTTCAAAGATTATATTAATCAAACATATGTTGACAAACTTTTTAGTTTTATTTAAGCTATTCACAATTGTTCAATGGAAAATGAAGAGATTTAAATAAACATAGTATTAAAGTAATGCCAAAATATTGAAAGGTTATTAGTCCCAAAAGATGTATGCTACAATACAGTCATATTTAAATAAGTTATCAATTGTGAAGACAAACTTGACACTCTTTGAACATGAAATTTTTCCACTTTTTAATATATTCCCAATAATTCATTTGAAAGATTCTTCTTTCGGGCCTCTTTTCAAGAAATTAGTGAAAAGTTATATCAATTCTTAAAATTAATTTATTGCTCCATTTTTGAATTTAAGAGAGTTTAGAGTAATTAATTGTGATTTTACTGGTTCTAGAATCAAAACCCCAAAACCCCTTAGTGAGGTTTATAAGTGCTTTGATTTGTAGGGTATAGTTGGGGTCTTATTGGGGTTAGTAGAGAAAACGCATGTTTTTTATGAATTGAATGAATATTTAATGAGTATTACTGTACTTAATTCAAACAAATTTTATCTGCTTATCTTTGTGATACCTCTTGAATTTAGCAGTCTGTAGTTGTTCTAGTATATCATCCAATGATTATCGTGGATATGCTGGAGCTTTTACGATGACCATCTCAACTATCTTCTTAATTTCATTGCATATTTCATCTTGCTTAATATGTTTAGCAGCCAAACTTATTGATTATTTCTCATGTTTTGTTCCAAAGTATGACATACTTTCCATATCGCACTCTAAGATAATTGCAGCTACCGCCCAAACATCCCATTATACAGAGCCATTTGTCCATTTCTCTCTTATAGGGAAGTATCCTGGAGTGCCTAAAACCTTAGCTAAAGTCACTATCTCTTGTCTTATTGCTCTGTTGAAATCTATGACTACTACTTCTAAAGGGCAGAGATTTAGCATTACATTTTCTGGCTTCAAATCTCTATGAACATACCCTAGATCATGGAGCTCTTTCACACCCTTAGTCATATCTGTGAGTATCTCATTCAAATCATCAGGATATCTATTATGGTAGAGATACTCTCTTAGAGTCATTTCAAACTTCTTGAGTCTCAATGCAATAAAACCATGACCAAGTATAACTCCGTCGAGCTTAGCTAAGTTCTTGCATTATCTTTTCTAAGTCTCTCTCAGTACTATGTATTCATTTGCAAACTCATTTTAATATTGCTCGTTCTTAATGAGATACTTGAATGGATATACCTTGTATGCGAATTCATCAACAACTATAAGTTTTACCTTGTTAGGTACGTCAATATTCAAGTAGTTTTCAATACAGCTGCTTATGTCGACTGCATTTAATGCAGGTATATACATTGCTCTCTCTTATAAGCATGCAATATATATACCATTTGCTGGTTGGTTCATTGACTCAAACCGCTTCTATCTCTTAAGTCTCTCCTACTGCTCTATTTGTGAATCAAGAGAGTTATTTTTTCTTTTAGCAGGTACAAGCTTTTAAGTTTCCTCATCTTTAATCAGGAATTCGCTTAGATGATGCTTTTGCATATGTCTCTTTACTTTAGCTGAGTGCGTATAAGACTTCATGCAGGTATTGCATTAGTATCTACCATCTACTTTATCATGCTTGAAGTAGATCTTAGCTCTACCAGAGTGTACCTCTTTGATGTGTCTCTTCAAGCTTGACTCAGTTGAGAAGAAATTTTAGCAGTCTTCACATTAAAACGTTTTAATTTTTTCTATTGGTTGCTGTTCCTTATCTTCCTCAACCAATTCAACTTATGTTTAAACTCCCATCTCAGCACTCTACTTCTTGTTTTAAACTTAAATTTTAAAGACCTCAGCTTCAAACTCTAGAGCTCTTAGCTCTACCTCCTTTTCAATATAAATTACTTCTGGTTTCTTGGAGGAGCCAAAGTTGAGCAATGATTAACCTGTTCCAAGAGAAACTGCCTTACGATTTAAGTTAGCCGCCATGTTTAAATTCAAATTTAAATTTCTATTATTTATAAGTAAATACCTCACTAGCTATACTAACTTAGTATAGGAGCTGGAACTGCAACAACAATGGTTGATTCTTAGGTGTTAGACATCATATTTATACTTAGTTTATAACTATAAATTTTCTAATTTTATGCTTAATATTTTTAATTTTGGTACCAACTGAGAATAAATTCAGGTTGGTACTGGTACCAATTAGGTTTTGAACCATTTTGGAACTTTTCCATTAAAACCTCATTAGTTAAAAACTAGGTACTAATTAAGTTTTGGTACTATTAAATTGGTACCAATTAAATTTAAACGAATTTAGTACCGGTACTAATCAAATTTAAACAAATTTAGTACTAATTTAATGGAACTAAATTGATAAAAATGGAGCTCCATCTCTGAAGTTTGTTACAGCTTCTGCCAGCTTTCTCCACGTATCCTTACCAGGTTGACCTCCTATAAGATGCCCATATTTAATACTAAGATTTTTAACAGTAGGATCCAGAACTCTATATATTAAAATTTGAAATTCAATAACAAGAGAAGGAACAAGGATGGAATCTATAAATACTGCAATGAAGAGGGTTGAAGCTTAAGAAATGATCTCAAGATTTAGAAGCAAGGAAGATCTCTATCGATACCTCTCTTAGCATGGTAAGCATGTGACATATACTGAATCATATGCTATAGTGGGTTTATTCCTTCCAACGATGGAAGGTACCAAAATTTCATTCTTAAAAGCTATACTCTGCGATGAGAAGAAAGCCTTCAAAAACAGTGAAATAAAGTTGATAGATATACCAAACTACCCAGAGATTTCAGTCACTAATCTCTACGAGGATGCGATGAAAGATGAAGAGTTGGTAGTTTATCTTCCTACCAAGAAACAACTCTCTAACAAGCTTCCAGAAAGGAGCTTCTTCTTTGGAGTTCTTGGCACTTTAAGAGAGAGTTATCTCAGAGAGATCATTGAAGAAGCTCACAAAAAACGCTACTCTATTTCTCCTGAAGATTAAAAGAAGCAAGGCATACTAATAAGCGAGACCTGGCTCGCTGAGCTTAAGAAGCATCCATTCCTCTCTCGTAAGCTTTGATTCATAACTTTGTAGGGAAACCTGGAACTGGTATATTCCTAATGAAAGAGCATGCGAAGGTTCACAGAGAGAGAAAGTCATAGACTATTTATGAAGTGAGCAAGAGACTTTATAAAGATGTCTAAAAGCCAGAAGAAATGAACATAGATGCAGGAGCTGGCACAAAGAGAAGAAATATGGGTCCAAGCAAGCCATAAGAAGAGGAGAAGAAAGAGAAGCCAAACCCCTTTATGGGCCAATTTAATATGTGAATATATTCATTCGTTTAAATCTAAAACTTATTTATAAACATTCATTCTTCCTTCTCTCGCACAAACTGTTGTCTTATCTACGCTTACTCTCTTACAGCTGCTTTGAATCAAGTCTACTGTATCGATAGGCAAGTCATGCATAAGATGATACAGCAGCAGCTTCTTGTATTGAGTCTTGATTTAACTCCAGTAGAATTCTATTCCATTAAATTAAGGACTATAAGGAACGTTATAAACAGGAGTTATATTTAGGTCTTCATAAGCTTTCTTAGACTCCTTAGTCTTATGAACTGATAGGTTATCAACAAACAGGATGATCTCTTGGTTGCTATACTTCTCTCTGAGCTTATGTAGGAACTCTATATACTACTCTCGCTTAATAGAGCGAGGGTGAATCACATAACTCTCTAAGCCTGAATCTTCACTTATACCAGCTAAAATTGCATGGGTGACTACCTTCACTTTTTAGTCATAAACTTCTATATTATCATACTTCTTATACCATGACTTATTAATAAAAGTGTTGAAAGTAAACACAGCTTCATCTGCATGTATGAACTTGATGTTATTATCAATAGCTCTCTGCATTTAATCATATATATATTTTAATTATTACTATAAAATGGCACTGTAAAATCAATCACTCTCTTCACTCTGTTGACAGTCTTGAAAGTAATACCATTTCTTCTATAAATGTTGGCTATAGTCTAAGGAGAGATGCGCATATCAGGAAACTTGCGATGAAACATTACAGCTCGCTAGTCTAGAGGAAAGTGTGCCCAATACTTTAAAGTCTTAGAGTCACAGAGGTATTCAATATGATGCTGTGAGAACTTTTATTTTCTAGCAGGATGCTTTCAAGTACCAGAATTAAAATGCTAAACAGCTAACATGCAGTGATATCTAACAGTAGAGGCACTCTTGTGTAAGAGCTTTGCAATAGCTGCATAATTCAATACTGGTTTGACTTAATCTATATTAATACTCGTACCATACCTAAGCTGAAGCAGTAAATCTAAATATTTCTCATCATAAATCGAGCCTAAATTTCGCTAATTTCTATTTCTCATTTTGTAAATAGACCTAATTTCTCTACTAACCCCAATAAGACCCCAACTATACCCTACAAATCAAAGCACTTATAAACCTCACTAAGGGATTTTGGTTTTTTGAATTGAAAGATAATTTAAATAACTTGAAGTTTCATAAATTGAATAGTTTGACAATAAATGAGCCATCAAAATAATCATTAGAGAATTAAGAATTTAGTCAAAATTTAAAAAGCATTACAAGTCTTAATATCATTGATAAAGACGATTTATCTGTTTATTATTTTGACAATAGTCTTGGAATTGATTATTCCTTCAAATTTTTAAGATAAACCTTTCAAGAATTGTAGAAGCTAAAGGCGCACTAAGTATGTTACAGTATCGAAAATATTCTAAAAGATGCACAAAATTTAGAGTTTTCAGAGATAAATCTTGTGATAAAATTTGATTAATCGATAACCCTCTATGAATACTAAAATTAATTAATCTAAATGGATGGTATCTCTGTTTTCATATAAGTTTAAAGGAAAAGTTAAAATAATGATCTAAAATAGTTCAATTAAGACGAGAAAAAAGATATTGTGACGATTGAATTTATTGAAAAGATGAATACTTTTCTTAAATAGTTTAACACATCTGTTTAGTAATTATAGAATGATAATTCTACAGAATTAGGAACTCTACTTGAGTTTACAAAAACTATTGATGAATAAATCAGGAGGATATCTTTTCAAATGCGCAAATTAGAATCTACTAATTAAGATCTCAAATTTGCAATATCAATAGAAACATTTTGATTTAATTTTTATAATTAAAATTTTAAGAGCATTTTTTTTATAAATTACTATTGATTTATAAAAATATCTACAACATAATTAAAAATTTAATATTCTGAAAATTTTATATTGTAAGGTTAATCATATTATTCTAATAATTCATTTAAAATTTTTTAAAAATATTATGAGTGACCAAATGAAAAACATTTAAATTTACTCTTATAAAATTAAATCCCAATATTAGATTATTTTGGAAAGCAATTAATAAAACTATGGTCTGAAGTAAATAAATTATAAATAAATAATAAGGATATAAGAAGATTTTATGCAAATTACTTTAAAGAAAATTTCAATAATTATAAATTTTATAAAAAAGAACATATTAAAATTTGTATAAATTATGTGAATATTTTAAAAATAGTGGAAAAATATCACATATAAATTATTAATAAATTAATTATACCGATTTTTAATAAATTGCTTTTGTAATTTGAATGATATATTAATTCAATGTAATAATTTAAAAAAAAATTTAAAATTTGATTTGATCAATTAAATATCAAAATTTAATTAAATATTTGATTTTTATTTAGGACATTAATTTAAAATTTAATATATTAATAATGCCTAATTTTTAAATATTCATTAATTTAAAAACTGCTGCATTAATCTTTTAAATATTGATAAAATAGATAAAATAGGAAATTTAAGGAATAGAAATTAATTATAAATATATTAGTAATATAAACTGCCATGAATTAGGAGTATCTTAATGTTTAATTAGATTTAGTTTTGATATTTAAATAATTAAATAATTAATATAATATAATTAGTGGTCTAGTGGTCTGGCAGGGTCTTTAGGACCACTTGTATATATAATTAATAATATATATATTTAGATTATTAAAAAAATGAAATAATTAATGGAGGCAACAAACCGGAGACCACTAGCTCGGATACAGAAATGACTAAGTTGCCACTGTCACCTTCCTCATCATTGGTCAAGAACTAAATACAACTCCAGTGAGATAGCTGAATGTGGTAGCATGTGTAACACCATCGAAACTAATAAGCACCGGCTGAGTACTTCCTAAAGAGATGGTTACGACGAAACATGAAACTTACAGTAACTGTATGTGCCGCCTTCTTTGTAACCAGCAGGGCAAGAGTAAACACTATCATTGGGACCGATGTTGAAAGTGACTGGGCTAGGTCGCAAACACATTTAAGATATTTGAAGATGACACCATCTGAACTGCAAGAGAGGCAGTACTCATCACGATCGGTACAAGCACCACCGCTGCTGCCGTATTAATCAGATACACAGACTAATCATGTATGGACACAGTATTGAGTGACTAACTATCAAGACAATTAGCACAGTCATCTGCATCTTCCGCGTTAGAACACAGCACAGTCAGGACAGTTCGAGAGCAATAGGCAGTGGTCAGAAACAGAGCCGGAGATATGACTTTATACAATGTAGTAATCATCTTCTCGACACATAGCTAATAATAATCTAAATATATATATTATTAATTATATATACAAGTGGTCCTAAAGACCCTGCCAGACCACTAGACCACTAATTATATTAATTGATTAATTGTTTAATTAATAAATTTTAAATTTAAATCAAAATATAATTAAGAATACTCCTAATTCATGGCAGTTTATATTACTAATATATTTATAATTAATTTCTATTCCTTAAATTTCCTATTTTATCTATTTTATCAAAAGTATATATTAATAAAATGAAAATGTTATCAAATATTTTTTTTTCTTATCTAGCATACAATCCAATAATTAAGTAATGAAAAAAAATAATGTTGATTTAATAATAAATTTTTAAAAAATCTTAGCCCAGAAATATCAAACTTTTAATCAACCCCTCTCAATTATAAATAAAGTTATGAAATTTTATGATTTAAGCTAATAAATCAGAAAAGTAAACAATTCCTTTGCTATAAATTATAGATTTCTTTAAAATTATGAGTTCTTAATAAATTCATAACATTTTTATATTGTATTAAGTTTTAGTTAATTGAAGTAGTGTACTTAACATTCAAAACCCCAAAACCCCTTAATGAGGTTTACAAGTGCTTTGATTTGTAGGGAATTTGTTAGGAGTTGGGGTTATTAATTGGTTTTAATGTGAAATTTATAGTAAATTTATTTAATTTAATCACTCAAAATGCACTTTTGGATCATGTGGGAGTGGTCTGAAGTTTATCTTACTTAACAACAACTCTATCTACTCTATTGATATGTCTGATCTTGAGTTTGGTTTTATTATTATTGACCGCATTCAAAACCCCAAACTCTTTCAGTAGTTTGATTGAGTTTTTGATTGATAAAAGTAGATTATTAGTGCATACTTTATTAGGGTTTTTAGGGTTTATGTAGGGTTTAATGTTTTAATATTAGTATTTTAAGTGAGTATAACAAGCGAGTTTTTAAAATATTTCACACCAACATAAGCTTAGAGTCATGTGGCAGTTCTCTGATTTTATCTTTCTAAGTTGTTGTTTGATTGTTTCTATTGTTTGTTAATTCTCTTAGCTTGGCTTGATAATAGTTGAGTATGCAAGTTCTCTTAGACCTCTATTTATTTTATTTTTATCGAGATATTGTTTGATTCTTTGCTTAGAATCTCTCTCACCCCTGCAGCTAAAGTAATCGTTTCTTGACATGTCGCTCTCTATAATTATTACTGCTAGAGCCCAGATATCCCATTAAGTGTCTCCATCTCTCCAATCCTCTCTCTCTGGGAAATATCCAGGAGTGCCGTATACATTTCCTTATGCAGAGGCTTGCACTCTTTGAGCTCTGTTGAAGTCAATCATATAAACTCTAAGAGCTGAAAGTTCATCATGATGTTCTCTGGCTTTAAGTCTCTATGAACATAACGTAGCTTGTGAAGGTCTTCAATCCCTTCAACTATCTGCTATACTATCTAGCTAATTTATCTCTGACATCTATTGTCAGATAAGAATTCTCTGTAAGTCATTTCAAGTAAAGGAAGCCTGAAGGCTACATGATCTTTACCAAGTAAAATAGCATCAAGCTATATGATATGCCTATACTCATTTAACTTTGCCTTTTAAAGAGCATAATATTCATTAGCAAATTCCATTCGGAACTTGATCAGCAAGGAAGTAATTGAATGGATATATCTTGTTAGCATATTATTCATCAGTAATGACTCTCTTCTCTATTTTATCTTCAAGAGTGAGGTAGCTTTCTAGGCAAGAATCTAAGTCAATAATTTTTAATATGGGAATCTTCGTTGCCTCTATTTTAACCATGATTTTATTGATCTCAGAGACTGGAATGTTCTTGACTGCTTTCTTCATTTTATCTTACTTCTAGACTTCAACTCTAAGAGACTCCACTGGGTTTCTTGATCTTCTCTTTTAGGGGAATCTATTCCCTGTGGGTTCATGAATAAAGACAAAACTTTAATTGTGCTTTTTCTTTAAGTGCACTTTGTTGTCTCTAGTATGAGAATATGGCTTCTCACAGAACTCACAGACATACTTCCCATCTTTCTTTTAATGCTTGAGATATAACCTTGGCATATCGTTGTGTATATCTCTCAAGTGTCTCTTATAAGTTGATTTGTAAGGGAAAACTTTATGCATTCTTTGCATTAATAGTCAACTTTGGCTGGTATTTATTAATGCTCTATGGCTGGTTGTTTAACCTCCTCCTCAATTTGCACAGCTTCTTTGATAACCTCCTACTTAACTTATATTTAAATCTCAAAGCTAGACTGGTCAAAGTTGTCATATGTAGGCTCCCACTGAGTACAAGCGTCTCTGGTCTCTACTTTTCTTGGTTGCTGGAATGATAACTTTTATTGACTCGATCCAAGTAATGCCGCTCTTCTTAACAGGTTAGCTCTCATTTTAGTTTTCTGATATATTTTATTATAATAATGATAAAATTTACCTTGATTAACTTTAGTAGTCGAGTATAAGACACTCTGGTAGATTGTTTGCTGAGAGGTAAGAAAATTAACTAACCATAAAAGACTGTAAGTTGACATATTTTATGAGAATTTTATACATTTTAGTGAATTAAAATACTCCTAATGAAGTTTTGTTTCTCTAGGAGGTCCTCCAAATCAAGTTTGAACTTAATTTGGAGGTAAAGTTATTAAACATTTTTAAATTTAATATGCTCCTAATTAAGTTTTAACCTTAAAATTTAACTCCTAATAAAGTTTGAACTTAATTTGGAGGACCTCCTAAAATAATTAAACATTATTAGGAGCAATTTAATGGAGAAAGTTTGATAAAAATGGAAATCAATCTGTGAAACTTGGAGCAAGTTTTTCAATGCTTCTCCGTATATCTTTTCAAGGTTGACCTCCAGTAGGTCCTCCCTATTTAGTAGTAAGATTTTAATAAACTTAGAATGGATATCCATAATTTTAAATTTCATTAACATTTCTAGAAAGAGGAAGCAAGATGGAGTCTATGAATGATGCAATGAAGAGAATTTAATCTCAAGATTTAATAGGAAAATTTCGAAGTAAAGAGGACCTTTATAGATATTTGGTATAGCAAGGTAAGTTCTTAAGTAAGATTAATAAATCCATTATAGTTGGATTGTTCTTGCCGACTTAGGAGGGAACTAAAATCTCATTCTTAAAAGCCTTACTGAGTGAAGAGAAAAAAGCTTTTAAGTCTAATGAAATTAGGATGATAGAGATACCTAACTACCCTGAAATATCAGTGACAAACCTATATGACGATGCTATGAGTGATCCGGACGTAGCTCTCTACCTTCCATCAAAGCTACAGCTCTCTAATAAGTTGCCAGAGAGAAACTTCTTCTTTGGTGTTCTTGCAACTCTGAAACCTGAGTACTTAAATGAAGTTATTTAAGAAGCTCACAAGAAACGATACAGCATCTCTCCTGAAGAAAAAGAGAAGCAAGGTATTAAAATAAGTGACACCTGGCTGTAGGAACTTCAAAAGCATCCTTTCATCTCAAGTAAGCTTAGTCTTCTAACTTTATAGAAAAACCTGGTACTGCTATATACTTGATGAAAGAGCGAAGCAAATTAAACAGAGAGAGAAAGTCTCAAGTAAAACATGAATTGAGTAAGAGGCTCTTCAAAGATTTATAAAAGCCAGAAGAGATGAACATAGATGCAGGAGCTGGCACTAAGAGAAGAAACATAGGCCCAAGCAAGCCCTAAGAGGAAGAAAAGAAAGAGAAGCCAAATCCCTTTACGGGCAAATTTAATATGAGAACTTATTCATTCATTTAAATCTAAAACTTATTTATATACACAAAATCTCCCTTCTCTTGCGCATACTTTAGCTTTATCATCGCTGACTCTCTTAGCAGCACTCTTAATAAAATCTACTGTATCTATCTTTAAATCGTGCATCAGATGGTAGAGCAGCAATTTCTTATAATGACCTTTCAATAACCCCTAATACAATTCAATTCCATTGAACTAAGGGCTGTAAGAAACATTAAATTCAGGTGTTATGTTTAGCCTTTCATATTCCTTTCTTGAGTCTTTAGTTTTATGAACTGATAAGTTATCAACGAACAGAATAATCTCTTAGTCAGCGTATTTGTCTCTGAGTTATTGCAAGAACTTAATATATTATTCAGTCTTTATAGAACGAGGGTGAATAACATAAGTCTCGAGGCCACTATCTTCACTTATTCCACCAAGTATTGCATGAGTTTAAACCTTAACCTTTTAATCATATACTTCAATGTTGCTGTACCTCTTATACCAAGACCTTGATATGAAGGTATTAAAGGTGAATACTGCCTCATCAGCGTGTATGAACTTTATATTATGCTCTTAAGCCCTTTGCATTTAATCGAATATATAATTTAATTTATCCTTATAAAATGGAACATTAAAGTCAATCACTCTCTTAATGCGATTGACTGTCTTGTAAGATATTCCATTCTTTTTATATATGTTCGCTATAGATTAAGCAGAGATGTGAAGCTCAGGAAATTGGCGATGAAACATCACAGCCCTCTAGGCTAGAGAGAAATGAGCCCAGTATTTAAGAGTCTTATCATTAATAAGATATTCAATATGATGCTGCTAAAATTTTAAGGGTGTTTTAGGCTTAGAATTAAGATGCTAT
The DNA here is from genome assembly GCA_000711775.1 of Oxytricha trifallax. Taxonomy (NCBI): domain Eukaryota; phylum Ciliophora; class Spirotrichea; order Sporadotrichida; family Oxytrichidae; genus Oxytricha; species Oxytricha trifallax. Next base: position 11,729 of record ARYC01017478.1, on the reverse strand, counting down.
CTCTTTAAATTCAATGCTTATAGACAGTGAGACCTCACAGTTGCTGTAGATTTATGGGGTAGGCTTGCTATAGACGTATAATTCAGAACAGGCTTGAGTTATTTACTATATTCATCACATCCATATCGCAACTTAAACAATAAATCTATATACTCTCTGTCATAAACTGACCCCAAACCTCGCATATGCTCACTTAAACTACTAATATTTAAACATTAAACCCCTACATAAACCCTATTAAAACCTTAATAATGTATGCACTAATAGTCTACTTTTATCAATCAAAAACTCAATCAAACTACTGAAAGGGTTTTGGGGTTTTGATTAAAAATGAGACGGTGGTTGTTATTGCTATAATGAATTTATCTCATCACCCAAGCGAGAAAAACTCATTATACTATTTTTGGGAGTTAGCTCAAAATCAAAATATCTCGCTTCCTGGGATGATTCAGGGATATTGCCAATAATAAAGTCCAGCTGAAATTTCGGGATCTACCGTAGAATCCATTTATTTTTGAATTTTGAGTCACTTTGGTTTTGATAACTGCCATGATTTTAATATTTAATTAATTTAATTTAAATTCATTTTCCCAAATCGAATGTATTCCTACAATATTATTAAATTACATTCAATATTATAAATCTCATTTTAACTGATGTATTCATATCAGCCTATTGATGTGAGTATAATGATGAGCTCCAACTCTTTGGAGGAAGGAGAGATCCTAGATAGTATTGATATCAGCAACCAATAGCAAGCCAACCAGTCCATTCAAAACATAGTCCAGCAGTTCGAAGGCCTGAACAATTCAAACCCTCCCTCGATTCAGGCTTCAGAGAGAAGACCATTAGGCCGCTTTGATAAATGCGTTGTAAGATTTTCAAACTAACAATATTTAGGAAGCTGCCTAGAGATAGGAGTTAGGGCAAATGCAGAATGAGTAGAAGCAATTGATTAAACCCTCCGATGTTCAAATGCAGGAAGACGACCAGACCAACGCCACCTTCAGCCCTCATGCCAATCAGTTCCACCAGCCCAACGTGATTGGAAACGAGGACTCTCACTACAACCCCAACGAAGTCGAGGACAAGGATGATGGGAGTATTGACAGAATGTAATCGTCTAGCAATCCAGATGTTTCGAATAGAACCCCTAATTAATTTAGAATCAATAATCCTCCCTCGTCCACGCTCTAAATGGGAGGGAACGGTCTCTCAACCAACACGCCTTCAGGCTTCGCTAGCAGATCCAACAACTACCAGCACTACAGCGCAGGCTACGAGGAGGTGAAGCAGTTTAGGAGTTCTGGGGCAACTCAAATGAGAGAGAATTTCAATGATTAAATTTACATTAAGCCTTAGAGAGAATTCAAAATCCAATATAACCAGGAGCAACTCGGAATTATGCAGGTGCCCACTTCTGACCTGGCCCAGCTATTGAAGTCCAAGAAGGAGATCTATAACATCTTGCTGAACCAAGGTAAGAAGCCGCGCTAAACTTTTTCATAGGTTAGTATTACTTGCCTCCTTATCAGGAATGCACGATAGAATTTTTACGAGATGTGTTTGCAGGCAATAAGAAAGTAAGATTGATTTCTGTTACATGAAATTATAGTTGCTTCTCAACCAGGAAGTGAGGATCATCAACGTGCCTAAGCTGAACGAGTTAACAGTGACCTCACTTATCTTACAGTTAAAGAACGATGAAACTGTAAGAAGGTATCTCCCCAAGATTGGAGACAAGCGATCAGTTAATCGGCAGTTCCTTTACAATGTATCCATTTTTATTATCGAATTTAAAACTTGAATTTAGATCATCAACACTCTAAAGCCGGAGTTCTTCCCCAAGAACATTAAGGAAGGCCTCCAGAAAAGAAAGGACATGAAGTCGATTGGCAAGAACAAGTTCGTCCAGATCCAGAGCGATATGTACAACCTCCTTGCGAATGCCGTGAATCTGAATCCAAGTACCAGAGGTCGGGCTCTCCACTTATTGAATCATGGAGCCAAGACTCGCAAGAGGCCCGAGAGACCCCAGAACACCTTTACCTCGCCCTCATTTCCCTTAGGCTCGATCCAAGTTAACGAGCAGTTCACCGACCAAGAGATCGTGCAGATGAACATCAAGAGGATTAAACGCAATATCATTCCTGACTCCTTAAGAACTCAGTCGACTCCAGGCAATTTCAATATGAACCCTCCCAGTCAGAAGTTTTCTGGTAGCCTGAACACGAGCATGATACAACCCTAAACACAAATTGCCAACTGAGATGCAGGTCGCTTGCTACTAGCTTCCTCTCTCTGAGATTCAAATATCTCACTCACCCTAATTTCAAGCGCCTCTGGCCTTGACCCTTTCTCAAACACTTAACTCCCTCAAACGGTTTCATATAAATTTTAACTCGCTATGAATCCTTAATTGGATATTTAATCAACCGCCTAATATTATTATTATTCTTAAAAATTTCTAAATGGAATCCCAGGAGGCCGACTACTTCAACGTGAGTCTCGAGTATAACCTGAACATGGAGAACCAGTACAACATTAAGCTCCAGTACCCTGTGAAGCCAGACATCAATTCAATGCAGATTCCTCAGAGGCTTTCCCAAGAGTACGAGCAAACCGCGGAGGTCAGCGTGATACTTAAGAACGAGTCCAGCATAAATTTGAAACTCAAAGCCAAGAAGTATTCGTAAGCTGAGGTCTTGGTTTGTAGCAAGGATGGCAGGCCTTTCATCAAACTTAGCAAGGACATCGACCCTGCTTATCTTCTTGAAGATCACTAGATGCGAGACGACTCCCGAGTTGTCAGCCAGAGGTTTGAAAAGCCTGATAAAAACAAGAGATTCTGTAAGGGCTTCAATGAAAATCTTGAGCACTGAGTTAACATTTAATTTGACTTAAAAATTCTCTCCAACTTCCAACTCTACTCTCTATCTTTTAAGCTTTAAACTTTCACAGCCTCTAAACTCATCGCCACTCGAATTACAACCCTGCCTCTTGAAGTCCAAGAAATTTATCAGCCAGCCTGGCTTTAGCTTCTCAAAATACTCTCTAAAGTTTGAGTGGAATTCCCAAAAAAATCTTGGAAACTTATTGAGAATCTTGAGTGGCAAACTTTTGTAACAAACATCACTTTTTACTAAAATGATCTCCAACTTATTAAGTCTAGGTTTCCTTGTTTTTCGATAAAATTTCTTTAAGAATCGCTCTTAAATTCACATCTTCAATTCATGAAATTTGAGTCTATAGTTCTAAGAAAACATCGAGTTGGAAAGTAAAAAGTTTAGGTTTGATTAGCAAGTCTTCGCTATTAGTATGAAAGTCCTCTTTGAAATTTTGTCTCAAAAAATCCTAAAATTTTGATCAAATCCTTTGAAAAACCTTGCTCAAGATTTCCAAACATTTCCTGCTCAAATCCAGAATTATTCAGTGAGAGCAGACTTGAGTTTATAGTACCCTGAAACAAATTTAGATCCTTTATCCCTGTAAAAAATTGATTCCAGGAAGACTTTTAAATACTGGAAAATTATTATGTTTGCAACTTGGGGTCTTGAAACAAACATCAATTTGAGTATGTAACAAACATCACTTAAACTAGCTTTTAGGTACCTATACTAATAAATATTACAAGTACATTTTTATTATTACAAATACCCTTCTCTAATATCCAACACCTTATATGTATACCTATAAAAATTCCCAATCTTCTTTATCAAGAATTCCCAGATTCAATAATCAAACTTGCATGAAATTGATGAAAAGATTAATAATAGTATGCAATGATAAAGTGTAAATAATGTTACTTAAAAATTAACTAAGTCTTAAAATGTTTAACTGCTGAATCAAGTGAGCTTAGAGACATCTAGAGTCGTTATATATTAAGTAGGTATATCTTCATACAATACTGAGCCCAACGCTTCCTATGGTAGCATTCGATCATTTGGATCAATAGCTAACAAGCCCTTGATGATTTTGAGATATTCGTTCTCTGGATTCTAAATATGTTTTCCCATGCTAAATTTTCTTTTTTGGTGTACCATTTCAACCAACTATTCATATGGAACTGGAAATTAACCTTTGGAGGAAAGCTAGTAAAGAGTTATTCCAAGAGCTCATGAGTTCAGCTTTTTCATAGCCTCTATATTGGAGATATCAACGCTCAAAATTTCAGGAGCTTGATATCCTAAAGTGCTTCCATGATTCGTATTAGACATTCCCCAGTCACATAATTTAGGAACGAAATTGTTATTCAGCAGAATGTTTTCAGGCTTAATATCTTGGTGTACGATATTTATTTTATGAGCAAGGGTCACTGCTTGAATAATGCCATAGGAGATTTAAACTATCTGGTTTTAACTAGCTGTGTCTATATTACCCGAAACAGAACTTGAGGATAATATTCAAGGACTAAGGCATTAGTTTTGAAGTATTGGATTTCCCCAAGCATTTTCGCAATAAATCTTAAAGAAGGATCTTGGGTATTATTAAGTTTGCCCAGCTAAAAAATCTCGTTGTCATAGGTATTTTAACTATTAATAGGAACCTTCACTGCTACGAACATTCTTGGTAGGCTAGGGTTATAAAGCTAGTTTCCATAAAGGCACTAGCATTTGTATACTCTACCAAACGAACCAGAGGCAATTTTTGAAATTAATTTTAGAGACCTATTCTTTAACTCGTAAGAACACATTAGGTCAATTTCCAATGACGCCTCATCAGCATTAGCTTTTGCTTCTTTGTGCCTTTCCATTATATCTTATTACTCCCTATAGATTTACTAGAGACAAGCTTTAATTACTTTTTCTTTTTTTAACTCCATGTTGTAAGCATAAATCGAAGACTGTAGCTCTTTCTATTATTATTAAGAAAGCTTACTAAAATTTTCCTTGCTAATAAATCTTTCTATATTGGATGCACTATGCAGGCTACTGCTATTTTCATTATGCTGAGCTATCAAGCTATTAACATTCTTGTGATTGGGTTGTTGTAATTTCAATGCAAATTCAAGTCCTTGATTAAATATGTTGCAATTGTTTCTCATTTGCACGATTTTATCAAGACACTGCTGAAATTCAATTGACAAGGTTTATTCTTGTTATATCTTCGTATCATAAATCATTATATTTTACTACAAGCCATCTGTAATTTCTCGTTACTCATCATCGCTAGAGATGATCGATATTTCATCGAGTCGTTCTTCCTGCTCTGTAGCTTTCACTTTTAAAATAGCGTTCGAAAATGTCTTGCTCCAGTCATATGGCTTTTCTATAATTGTAATCGATTCAGATCCTTACGAATAATCTTCCTTTGATCTCTTCTAGCAGTTTGTATTCTCTAATGATCTCGATACTTCGTTTTGTTTGTTCCTGCTGTATACATAGAAGTTAAAATTTTCATTGCCTCCTTGCATTGAACATTGTTTTATTGTGTCAACCAATTTGAATTCTTTTAATTTGAGTTTAGTGAATGTAGATTTTTCATTTTAAGTCCAGGCAAGTGCTTTTACCCAAGGGCATATGTTAATAAGGTTAACGATCATCTGCCGAGTTTTGTTAGCCATGACTTTGTCAAATGAATATACGTGAGTGATTCTTACATTTTCAGGAGTTTAAAGAGATTGAAATGTCTCGATATCTGCACAATGAAACTCAAGGAGATTAAGTATATTTAGTATATGTTTCTACTTCCCAAATTTCATCTGAAACTCTAACAATTTATTTGAAGAAAATATTACCCTATTCTAAACAATCTCTATACCTACGCTTTTACATTAATGAAGGAATGCCACCTAGAAGTTCACTTGTCCAAAACCAGAACCAATATCCATAAACACTGATTGATTTGAGAAGCCACAATCTTTGAAGGAAGAGATAATTTTTTCCAGGCTACCATAAGTGATTTCTCCATATTCAATTTAAGCCGTGCTCTCTTTCAGTTCTTTTGGCATATCAAGTTAGTACTTTGACCTTGTGATATAATCATGAATAAGTGACGTTCCTTACTCTTTGAGTTTGACCTCATTAATATCTCCCCATTAATAGTTAGATTCTCTTTTTTTTTTTCCTTGGATTTTTTTGTTAGATTCTCTTTTAATATTTGTTAAGATTTCATTTAAGATTTTACTTAACTCTTTGACTATAAGTATTCATTGAGTATCATCAATTGTACCTTATTATTCGAGTATTTGCTTTTATGAATCCTTCATCTATAAAAGAATTATCGGTTGCTTCTTTATATTAAGTGCATTAATTGGAAGGTGAGGATTAGTGTTAGGCGGTCGTTATTATTAATGCTAATAACTTACAGCTGAAAGTGCTTGATACTTTTATGATTAGATAATATCCTTTTAATTAGGAATTGGTGATTGATAATATATCTTGGCATTAGACATTGGCAAAGATTTAAAAGCCAAAGGATGAATAATCTACTAGCCAGAATTTTAGTTGAGGAATAGGTTAACAGACCCCATTAGTGATGCAATTGGATTTTACTTTTTCTATCCAATAATTGGCTTGACAGGAATAAACTCTGCTTAATTCAATCTTATAACCCACTTTAATTTGAAACAATTTATAGCTTCTTCGAAAGACTTTAGAAGCCAATTTAGTTATGAGATCTTTACTCTACTGGTTTAAGTAAAAGTTATTGCTGAGTTGTTTAGGAAATTTGTTTTTCCAAAGCTTATGACTACTGCATATCCGATTTCAATGAAGGACTTTGAATATAATCACCTTGATGATTTTCATTTTTAAAGCAATGGCTGATACTCCCAAGTTATGTGATAGGAGGCAGGCCTTATTTTAGTATTTCCTTAGGAGAATTCTAGTTGTCAGGTTTTTGAGTCAACACTTAATGAAGGGAAGATTTTCCTATATTAACTTTCTCATTTGATAACTCGCTCACCGTCTGATAACGAAAATGTGAAAAGGAACTTTTTGATAAATTAGTTGTGATAGCTTCTTTTTCTTCCTCTTCATTCTCATGATCTTGATTCTTTCACAAACCTCATATAAAATTAAACTGGGAAGTAATTTACTTACTTTATACTTTACAAGACTGAATAGTAGATTTGGAAGAAGTCTACTTTCTCTAAAGAATTTCTCTATAGCTTTAGTCTTTTCAATAATATTTTAAACTTTGCACTAATGCTTTCTCATACTATCTAAAGAGCTAAAATAATTGCCGCATTCTTAGCAGATTACTTCTTTGAAATTAGATTGCCAGTTTATTCCATCTGATTTTGAATGGGAATTAAGGTGTTTATAAAAGCTCGACTTGACTTCATAGAGTTTATCGCATCCTGCTATTGGGCATCTGAGTCACCAGAGGAATAGTTCCAAAAGCCGATGTGTTTTGGAAAAAAAGGTGCCGGTTAGTTTATGATAGCTTATTAAGATTTGTTTCCCTTAATATTTACCATTTTAAATAAGCGGGTAAAGTTAAAACTCTATTGAAATATAATTACAATCATAGACCCTTGCAAAGCATTAATAGTAAGGGATTTTATAAAATTTATCAATGGAAGTTTATCACATATATCAGCATTAGCTTAAAGCTTAATCGTTGATGAGTGAGAATATATACTTAACTATGCATGAGAGATATTGGTAGAGTACAAATCGCCCACGAAATAATAGTAGAAAAATCTCCACGAGGGTATGATAATTATTAATGGTAATAGTTAGTGTAAAGGAAGCAGAATATAGATATGGAGATTAGATAGCTATTTCAAACCTTAAAGCTAACTATTAATATACGAAAGACATAATTAACATTCTAAGAATTAAAGAGACAGTGGTTAGTGAATGGATTAGGGGAAATTAATCTTTTTAGTTTAGATTTTTTTCAAATGGGAAGCTTGTGAGGTTCTTCATATCTAGTAATCAAGATATATAGCAACCTGTTCTCATATTTGAAGCTTGTGGATTTTGCAATTGCAATCATACACCCAAAGATCTTAAAAGCCTTTCTTGATATAGAAAGTTGTTTTGGGGTTGCATTTATTGCGCTCACTCAAATTGGGTAGGTTAAGAGTCTTCCTAGCCTTATCCAATTGCTTCTGAAGTCTGGGCTTCAACTTGGGTTGATATGTCTTCCTATCCTCAATGTCATGGTATACTTCTCTTCCTCGTTTGTCAGCATTGTCACTTTTGACGACTTTGGCATTCGGGTCCAGCAAAATCCAGAGCTGATCTTCCAGCTATCTCGCAATACTTAACAGTCTTGAGCCCTTAGAGCTCTTGGATCCAACACTCCTCACAGCTTTGTTCTCCTGCAACCATTTATCAAGTAAGATATTTAGACAAGCGAATCTTGAAGTATGAGGTCTATGTGGAATATTAACAAAGAAATTGGCAAGTGATTAAAATATCATGGCAACACGCAGACCTTGAGATATTAAAGCTCTAGCTGACTGTATATGATGTCTTGAAGGATTTTATGGTTTGTTGCCCTTGCGAGTACGCTACTTGAATTTACCAGGCTTCCAGACGATAGAGGTATTAAAATCGACAACTTAGAATCTTTCAACTTTAAAGAACTCAAATAAGTCAAGGTGGATTCCTTTTAAGACTTTAAAATAGGAAAGCTGTTCAACCACATCACTGTTGTATTCGTTGATGAATGCCTAGAAAATTTTAGATAGACTCTTGCGGAGCCCATTTAAATAGCTTTGAAATACAGTTGCCTTTAAGGGATTGAAAATCTTGAGTACTTGCTTAGGCATTCTCTCTATAGATAAGCTGAGATATATAATAAATCTTACCATCGGCAATCTCACCATAACGCTTATTTAGTAATGAAAGGAAGGTTGTATTATAGAGCAAGTCTTTGAGTTCTTGAAGTTGTTCAGGCTGTAGCATAAATTCTATGTATATCTTTCGTTCAATCTCACCATCTGCAGTGTCTTCCAATACATCCACTGCTTTCATTAATCTCGCCTACATTTTGCTTAAATTTTATAACTTACTGATTGGTTTGGAATATCCAATTGAGTGATGGAGTGAGGGAAGACTTTAGATCCCAGTTCTCTCTTACTTTGAAAGAGTACTTCAATAAGTTGACTTAAGGTTCAGTGTAGTTAAATAAATCATAATCTAGGTCAACGCTAGTCAATTTGTTAAACTTATTTAGTAGGTATGTCTTGAGTTTTTTCAGCTTCCAATCCCTGATTGTTTACTTGGATATTTATCTTTGAAGGAGAAGCAGAAATGTCAGTCTGAGTAACAATTAGATCAGCAGTAGCTTCTTCAATCATAATTGGTTTATGCTTTCGCTGTTAATGCAACTTCAGTGTGCGCTTAAGCATCCATTATCCACAAAGATCACAAGGAAGCAAATCGAACTGGCTTTTGGACTTCGCATATCTAAAGCAATTATAATAAATCCTTACTTCGAGAGTTGCCACTGCTCTAATCACTGGCTTGTTTCTACTAATATCTTAACATTAATATTATTATTGTTATTGTTATAGGTAAATTCTTCTTAGGAATGAGGGCTAATGAGAGGTAAGCAAAAATACAATTGGCAAGGAATCATTATTATACTTACGGGTAGATTAACATATATTGAATTTGAATTTAAGTTAATATTGAAACTTATTACTATTAAAAATAAGGTAAGTCAGACGGCTATTTTAAAGATGTTACTGGGTAGATGTCACAACCCATTATAGTCTCCGTTATCTGTTAGTCAACTTTTGATAATTATTAGTATGATTGTGCATCACTTTGTTTAAGTAGAGAATTTATGAAGGAAATCACAGACAAGTAAGTGATAGGTACTTAGTTATATTTGAATTCAGATTTTATATAATTAACTATAAATATTTTATACTTAGATCTGTCATATACTCATTACCATCATTCTAACCCAACCACTCTCTTTGCTCTAACTCAATCACTATCGATATAACCCCTTAATATATATAAATCACTTATCAGTATATCTTTATATTTGGCCTATCAATATTCAACTAGGAAGGTCTTGGAATTTGTGAGTTTGTTGGCTTTTGAAACTTTAGATTTTCAACTTTCAGATCGGTAGGTCGGTATACCCAATTTCTGATCTGAGGACACTTTCCAGAGACCCTTCTCATTTCCCTCGGATGCACCGTGAGGTCCTACCTTGGGTCTTAGATCTTCCCCAAACCACTCCTAATCGTCTAGAAATCCAAGCCTCATTACATTAACATTCAATAAGTGTTTAAAGTTACGGAACCGCGGATTTAGAGGGGTGGGTGGATTTATTTTCAATTCCAAGTTTGAAAGTGGCTATACTATCTCTAAGGGATTATAGAATATGACTTATATTATTTTACTAAAATTATTTTCTAATCCTCTTCAAACCCTACCACCCCAACTTAAATGTTGCAAATACACTTTAGAACGATGAAATAGAAGGAGGGAACTCGATTGGGGGTGGAAGTGGCTATAACCCATCTTGAAATGTTTGGGTGCCCTTAACCGCCATTTTGACCTTAAAAAATTGAAGAAAATGGCCTTATATTTTTCCATTGATCCTACCTCAAAATATGTTCTTTAATAGTTCTAAGTTATCCAAATGTGTTATAATTGTTGGCAGGCTATATAATCACATTTGATTAGCTTGAAGGTGAAAGCTTAAATAGAAGAGACAATATCCTAAATAAGTTCAGCCTAAACTAGGGAATATTTTTATTATTATAGTCTTAATGGAAAAAGTCTACCTCATTGATCCTCTATAGCCTGACTCTGCTATGCATTTGATTCTGCTCAGACCTTGCTGAGATTCTGTTTTGATAGTGCTGGCTCTATATATTTTAACTATTGAAATAAGGAACGAATAAACACGGGTAGAGTTAGAAGTTTGGATGGAAGAAAGTCTACCTTACAATTGGAAGAAGTCTACTTTTTCCTTTGGAAGAAGTCCACTTTTTCAACTGGAAGAAGTCTACTTTTAGGACTGGAAGAAGTCCACTTTTGCTCTGGAAGAAGTCCACTTTTCAATTGGAAGAAGTCTACCTTTTGGAAGATTTCCACTTTTTCAAATTATCTCTAAGATTGAATTAATCTGTGACTAAATATATAAACTATAGTTATCCAAATAGCTCCTCTCTTAAACTATAATACAAATAATAGCAGGAGTATTGCAAAAATTCTAATGAGAGGGAAGGTTCGGTAACTCAGAATATTTTTCTTATAATAGAGTATATATGAATTATGTATAATTAAACAAACATCACTTTCAGTTAACCTTAATTGAAGTAAGAGTTCCTAGATTACCAACACTAGTTTTAAAAATTGCAATTCTCTTTTTTCTAATAATAACAACCTACCTAGCCTTGCTTAAATACGCTTATTGTTACTCAGCTCATAACTCCTCTAATCAACTTGGTAGGACAGTCTTCAAACTTGGATATGTGTGGAGGGTGAGCCGTGCAAACTTCATAGTTGAATCTATCGACCAGCAATACTTTTAAGCTCTATACAAACTTTAGTTGCTTTACTATTATCATATAACGAATGAGCTTTAAGGAGTTCTTACTAACTTCCTACAACTTAGTACAAGTAGAGAGCTTTGATAAAAGAGTGGCTTTAAATAACTTCTGAATGAAAAACTTCTTTGAGGCTTACTCAATAAGTTGAAGGTAAAATTTGAAATAAATGGAATATAACTGGAAGACAATTTGTAAAGTCTTGATGTGATGTTTGTTACATAGATTAAAAGTCTTATACTTTTCAATGATT
>ARYC01017476.1:0-11812 GCA_000711775.1 Oxytricha trifallax | reverse complement strand
AAATTTCAATTCTAAGGGCGATACTCTGCGAAGAGAAGAAAGCATTGAAAACTTAAGATGTATAGTCTGCAGAGATTCCAAACTATCCAGAAATCTCAGTGACTAACTTATATGATGATGCTATGAACGACCCAGAGGTTTCGCCGTACCTGCCTACTAAGAAACAGTTGTCAAATAAACTACCTGAAAGAAACTATTTCTTTGGCATACTTGCAACAATTAAAGGTGATTACTTGAAAGAAATTATTCAGGAATCTCATTAGAAAAGGTACAGCATCTCTTCAGAGATAAGGATAAACAGGGGATCAAGATAAGTGAGAGCTGGCTATAAGAGTTGCAGAAGCACCCATATATTTCAAGTAAGATTTTTAGTTTAACTCTTTAGAAAAATCTGGTACTGGCATCTTCTTGATGAAGGAATAGAGCAAGCTTCACAGAGAGCGAAAGTCGCAGACAAAGTATGAAGTTAGCAAGAGACTTTATTCAAATATTTAGCCTCCAGAGACAATGAACATAGATGCAGGAGCTGGCAGCAAGAGAAGAAACTTAGGAGGAGGGAAGCAAGAAATAGAAGAAAAGAAAGTGAAGCCAGCTCCCTCTAAAGAATTTCAAATGTGACTTATATATTCATTAACTTAACTACAAAACTTATTTATATACATTCACTCTCCCTTCTTTAGCACACTTTTAAGCCAACAAATTATCTACTCTCTTCGCTGAGCTTTTAATAAAGTCTACTGTATCGATAGGTAGGTCATGCATAAGATGGTATAGCAGCAGTTTCTTATAATGACCTTTTAGTATACCCCAGTAGAATTCAATTCCATTAAACTATGGGCTGTAAGGCACGTTGAACACTGGTGTTATCCTTAGTTGTTCATAACTTTTCCTTGTTTCTTTTGTCTTATGAACTGAAAGATTATCAACGAATAGTATAATCCCTTATTCAGGGTACTTCTCTCTCAGCTGCTCTAAGAACTTAATATACTGCTCTGTCTTAATAGAGCGAGGAATGAATAACATAAGTTTCTAAACCGGCATCCTCGCTAATTCCTCCAAGAATTGCCATTGTTTATACCTTTACTTTTTAGTCATATACCTCTATATTACTACGCCTCTTATACCAAGACTTCTAGATGAAAGTGTTGAAGGTAAACACAGCCTCGTCAGCATGAATAAACTTAATATTATTCTATTAGGCTTTCTCCATTTAATTATAAATATAATTTAAGTTGTTGTTGTAAAATGGCAGAGTGAAATCAATTACTCTCTTGATACGATTAACACTTTTGTAAGAGATACCGTTTCGTTTATAAATGTTTGCAACAGACTATGCAGAGATCATCAACTCAGGGAACTGGCGATGAAACATAATAGCTCGTTAGTCGAGAGAGAAGTGAGCCCAATACTTCAAAGTCTTATCATTAATAAGATAGTCAATATGCTTTTATAGAAACTTTGACTTCATCTTAGGCATAGAATTCAGCTATTATTGCTTTAGTTATACTGCTATAAGACAGTGGGATCGAACAATTGATGGACTTCGCTTTAAGAGCAGTGCAATAGACTTATAGTTCAGTACTGGTTTGACTTATTCACTGTATATATCACATCCATATCGCAGTTTAAACACTTAATCTATATACTCTTCATCATAAATAGACCCCAAAAGCTTGCTATTTTTGTCTCGCATTTAATTAATAACCCCAACCCCTAACAAATTCCCTACAAATCAAAGCACTTATAAACCTCATTAAGGGGTTTTGGGGTTTTGAATACACTAGAAAGTAAATATGCATAATTAAATAACTTCAAATTTGGGCAAACCTGCATTACTATTTAATAAATTTGTCATAAGATTAGAAGGTATGCAGGCTAGATAAAGGTAATATAAAATATTCTGCACTATTATAAAAAACAGATAGAGCTTTTGTCCAAATCCAAACTGATTAGCAGAAAAATCTACCAAAGGAATTAGTAGTTGGATAGAAATATCTAACCATATTACACAAACCTGAAAGGATATTATTTATCAAATTAATGAGATTTATTATCATTAATTTAATTTAGTAATTAACAAAAAAATTAAAATATCTAATTAATAAAATTTAATAATTTATATTAATACAAATAATTCAATTAATATATCTTAATCAATTACTTGAATAATTTATAAATCATTATTATTAAACAATTATTAAATTAGATTGATACTAAAAGGAACGTGATTAGATGACACTAGTCCCCGACCATAAGTCACTCAATCTTGGCGCCCCTCTATATAGAGATAAGGCAGCCAACTCTCTCTAAGACTTAGCACAGTACAGCTAAGCAAAATTTGGACAAAACTCAGACTATTGGGAAACCTATAGTGAATCATCAGATGGATACTCATCCGACACGAACTCAGATATCGAATTTAGCGAGTCTGACATAGAGCTTGACGACCACTAAAATGCCAAACTTCAACACGGAAGACCATACCATCAACAACAAACCTTCAACTGGTATGGAGTCTAACCTAAACATAAAAAAACACCTAGTGAGTAAAAATTTTTTGACTAACCTACATTACACTGGAACGGACACAATTGGTATGTCCCTCCTCAACCAAATATCTCACTCAGAGACTCCACCTATAACAAAGGGTAAAAATTTCAACAAATCTTCAATAGTCTTCCACCTCAATATTTAATTAACCCCTTTACAGCAAAGGGAAAATAGGTTATGGATAAACCCACTGAAGGTACCAAGTACAGAGAACATACTTCTAAAAACAACACCCAGAAACCCCTTCAACAAAACCCCAATCAATGGGAATTCAGAACTAGAGCTCCTTAACCCAAGGAGTAAATAGGATGTATTTAAAAGAAGCCTTCATTCTTTAACTCCAAAACATTACCTTAAATAGTACAGAATTAGCAAGATTCTCATGACACTATTTAATATTAGAAACCTAACAATCCTTTACCTACTAAATAGACTATTCAGATACAAGAGGAATCACCCAAACTTCACAGCAAGATATGTGAAGAATCACCCAAAAAGTCAAACAAGATATCTGAAGAATCACCCAAGAAAATAGACAAGATACATGAAGATTCACCCAAAAACCTACTAAATAGGCCACAAATATACCAGAATCTGACCAGATTCTGACCAATAAAAAACTAAAACAATAGCCATAGTAGATGAAAGGGGAACAAATAATCAATTTGGATATCTATATCAAACCATAAGAAGTTTAAACCAAACTACTATTTAGTAAATTCTATAATTTCATCCCCAAAGAAAAAAGATTTAAACTTCTATAAAGACTTATAGACGCCTAGGATTAAAACAAGTTTCACAACTTTGAATCTTGGGAAATCCAATTGATCAATTAACTCAGTCCTTTATATTAAGGAGAGTTATAACTAAGAAGTATATAAGAGAGAGTACTTCTCAACAACACTCTATTTAAGAGTACATTTGAAAATTATTTCGTTGGAGAGCAATCTGAAGAACCCAAACCTCCTTAAGTAAACATAAGAAAGAGACAGAGAAAAGAACAAAGAAAGAAGGAAGAGTGGCACAAGAGATTGACAGAGAAGAAAAAGAAAGATTTGTGAATTATGTTAAAGTCCAAAATTAACTAATACCACAATCATATTAACTAATTAAAAGGGCTAGTCCCTTACATATATTGAAAAATATAAGTGATCGGGGGTCCCCAGAGTCCTCAATGTGATCATATTATTATTATTATTATTATTAAACATACTATTTTATAAAATTATGTTGCATATTTACAAACAAAGCAAAATTTGTTTATTAATTATTATTATTAATTTTTAATTAACTTATAAAAATTAATGGAACTTTAAAAATGATTCAAATTAAAAATATACATCAATTTTAAATTACAAATGTCACAAAATATTAAATTTAAAAAATAACAATTGAATACATAGTGAAAAATAATAATATCATTTATTACTATAAAATTAATAATTATTAACAATGTTTTTTATAACTTACAGTTATTTATTGCATGAGTAATATAAAAACTGGTTTATATTTTTTAAATTATAAAATTCTTTCTTTTAAATTAGAAATTTGAGATAACTTCCAATTTTATACTATGTTTACTTTAATATTAAATATCTAAATAATAATTTTTACATTGAATATTGAATTATAACTAACATGAATAAAATTCTGTAAAATATAATAAATAATCCATAACAGTTAAATTTAAAAGGTATTAACAATAATTATGTAAAACTATTGCTAAAATAGATAAAAATAGGAAATTGTATAAATTAATAGAAAATAAAATATATAATATTAATTTAACCAACTTTACATTTAGATTCTATTTGAACACTTATACACAATGATTGAAGAATTTCTCAAATTTTATAAGTATTGTTAGTTGTATGAGTAGAAATCATAAATTTTAAAACTCTATCCTTATCTGAGTAGCCAGTTGCAAGTTTTATTGTCTTACACATAAATTCATTGCTAGTGTTTGGAATTATTGACAAAATTTCATCGATTGAGAGTGGAATCACCATAAATGGTCAATAACTCAACGCTTGATGAGTGTAAGTTGAAATTTAGGACCCGATCGTATTCTCCATGTTTTAAAACCCCCATCACACCAACTTTCAAGTCCTGCTCGACTGTTTGAGCACCAAATTCGGCAGCTTTAGTGGAGGAGGAGACAAAATGACGATTTTAATGAGCGAAAATTAGAGAGGTTTTTGGATTTTTGGTTTGATTAGTTAAAATTAAAATTTAAAAGTGTGATATGTAATAAGGGGGCTTTTAATCAATAAATTTGACGATTCAAGTGCTGTCTTTCAGTATGTATTGTTGACTTCAATAGCTCTTACACCCTAACTCATCGTCTTCCAGCTCAACTTCACACAAATCCATGCTTGATGGTGCTGCACCACTGCTTCACACTGAAAGCCCAGAGCTTGTTGACGTCTGTCTTGGTCATTGCCTTCAGAATCTGCGAAAGCCGCTTTACCAGGTGGATCCTATGAAAAGTTAGGCCCAAAATACTTACTTGCTGTCTGCTTGCTCCTAACGGAGGTGCCTCTTGATGTAGGAGAACAACTGCTCGATGGGGTTAAGCCAGGGTGAGTATTCAGCGTTGAAGAGGACAGTCACCTTGAACTTCCTAGCAGTCTCCAGCACCTCTGAATACTTGTGAATGACTGCGTTGTCCATGAGCAGCACGATCTTCTTATGGGCAAGATTCTTGTCTGTGCGCAGCTGGCGCAGGGTGTGATAGAGGAAGTTCTCGAACAGCACAGCATCGAAGGCCCCCTCAATGATTTGGCTAGAGATCAGCTGGTCCTTGGTGATGGCTGCCACAAAGCTCATCGAAAATTGCTATCTCTTAGTGGATTCCTTGGTAATTGAGAAATTTCGAGCCAAGACCCCGTAAGACCCCAACCGCTGGTTGACTTGCTGCTTCGCGACTGCGATGGGAGTATAAGTGAATGATGGTAAGGCCTCAATTGCATCGACTACAGCTTGGGTTGCTTGATTACTCCCCTTATGGACTTAGGAAAATTAGAATCATCTATAGAAGTGTCAAAATCCATAGAATTTGCTTACCTTCCTGTCGATTCTCTGTGATTTCGCTGCTGCTTTGAGGCCTGCTGGACAGCTGCAAGCGTCGAGGAGTGATGCATGCCATGTTTCCATTGCCATTCGTGCTCAATACCTCACTGCCCTTGCGTTGAGTTGATTATAGTCTGAGACTGGCCAGGTTCTGGACCAATGGAGTGAGAACAGAAGCAGATTTGAGAGGGGTTTATGGTTAGCTGCTTGATTTCTTGGAGGAGCTCTATATTCTGATCTCGCTGAAGCGCTTCTGCAGGGATGTCTATTGAGCACTGCCCTCTGGGGCTTCTAGGATAGGTGACAGCTGAGTATACTTGTATTTGTCGCTGCATTTGACATGGGTGGCAGTGATGCTTTACTCCATTACATCAAAGATATGCTGTCTCTAGGCGGAAGATTTCCTCCGTAACTTTGTAAAGATCGATTTCGAGTTTGGCCTTGAAATTTTTTATGGAACAATTCCAGATCCAGCCACTATTCGTGCAGTATTGCCAATTTAGTCTTCTTAACCTACTATAGAACTCTTACCATCAGATTTGACATCTCTCGAGCTGCTGATGACGCTGTATTCAAATAGTCAAGCAAAAACAGCAATACTTACCTCGAGGTTCCCAGAATTGCTTGGGGTCTCAAAATTTCAGCTTTCAGGTCACTTTCATCTTGAATTGAAACTTGGTTTTTCAATAATGGGGTGTTCGGGGTCTTCATTTTATCATACTTTCTGGCCCCATTGATTATAGATGTGTTCGATTCGAAGTTAGAGTAGCCAACCAGCATCTCGCCATACTGGATGACATCGTCGGTGACGAGAACCTCGGTCTTACCAACGCAGGGGCCAGAGAGGAGTCAACTTATTGGTTTTCCTTGTGAAGTGCAGCTGAATTGAAACTCCATTGCTTTGTAGGCTTGTAATCGCTCCTGAAGTTGGATTCATCTACTGATATGATCACTGCATCTTCCAAGAATAGCTGCGCGAGCAGTCTTGACACCCAAAGCCTCTTCTCGTTGAAGGATGGGTCTCTTTACTTCGCATTGGCGTTCTGGGCTTTGCCAAATCGTAAATGGAAACTTTCCTTGAGTACCTTTAATAGCGTAGCAACGCTGGGCACTGTTAGGTTCTTATATTCTTAGTCCTTACTCTGCAATTCAAGCAAGTTATGATGCAGGCGCCAGCCAGTGATCTTGTAGATGCCTTGCTGTTCAAGTATAGTAGCAATCGCCTTCAGCAACAGCGGGTTGCTCCGCGTATTCTTCCTCCCATTCTTGAGTTTTTGTTTTGGATTCAGCACTCTGTGCTCCACCTCATACTTGAACTTCTCGATTGCTTTGTATACAAATCGTCGATCCACACCCATCTCAAGTGCTATATCCTTGGGTTTCATGCCCTCCACCTTGTATTGTTAAACCACTTAGATTTTCTTTAGCGCCAGCTTCGCATCTCGGCGTTTCAGGTAAGGATTCTTGGAGGATCCATTCATTGGTTAATGGTTTGAGTATTCACGATTTGATAAATCGAAAACCCCACCCTGCTCTTCATGAAGTCTTGCAGGCCTTACCACAGCTCATCGTTCTACTTTATCTGCAGGTTCTTATGCATTACATTAGAGTTTCTCTACCCTGTATACTTTTATGGCTTTCTAATCATACGAAGGTACTGCTCAAGGCCATAACAAAGCTAGTCATCAGTTGCCAAACTTGAAATATCGACTGACTATGATACTGCTCACTCAACATTGTCCAATGGTAGTCGTATGATTTGTCCACCCAGAATTCCCATCGTTGATGGCGGCACCTACCCATTGTTAAGGAGAGTACCTGAGGTGTAAGTGAGCTTCACTGGTTTAGGAATTGAGGGGAAGTTGGTGCCCAGCACGACCGATGTCCACTTGAGTATAGTTTCTACTATGGCTTCAGCGTGCTCTGCTTGATTTCCTGTAACTCTTGATTGCAGAGAAACCCAAAGTTCAGAATCGACTGCGATGAAAAGGAATTGTATTAATGTTCGCTACCAATCGATGATGTATTGAATGAATGTAACATTTCCAATAACTAAGTGCTGTTCCTTGTGGGGTTTATATATATTACAGTTTTTTAAAGTTTAATAGTTAATACTAATAACTCAAATCCCACTAAAAACTCAAACCAATGAAAATCATTTTGAGATTTTGAACTATGATTTAAGTCCGATCTTTCAGAATTTTATAATTAATTTAATGATTTTCGAAGATTTCCTGCTTCCCACAGGAACTTTTAACTTCTCCAACACCGATTTCGATAACTCAGGCACATCTCTTCAGCTATGTAAGGGGATCGTGCCATCAGATTGATGCTGCAACATGCCAAAGTGACTGTGGAGTGCAAGAACTCCAAGCAAAACCTGGTCTTCAACTGTTCCTTGCTCGAATTCCTCGCATCAGGAAATCCATTCAACATCGCCTTGCTCATGAAGAAGCTGATCCAGTGCAAAGGAATGAACCCTATCCTGACCGAGTATGTTTGCAAGCCAGCCAGTAACTTTGTCTCATAATCATGAGTCAGGTTAGCATTAACACTGCCACTCAGTCTACGTTCACTCTCGCCGAGGCAGAATAATTCCGCAATGACATGGATGATTTGATTTAATCTCAAAACATCAACATTCAGATCCAGAAAGGTTCAATTCAAAGCCAGACCAACTATACCATCAGTGGTAGTTCATTTTAAGTTAATTACCCTATGCCCGCAGACTACCAAGAGAAGAAGTTCACCAAGCCTACGACCAACTAAAATGTCAAGAGAGTCCTCAAGATTTAGGACTCGAGATCAAAGATGATGTTGATCTTCTGAATGCTTTCAAAGCCAAGTACAACGATCCCGCAGAACAAAATTTTGTCAAGGAAATCGAGGCTTTGGCAGATGAAGCTGTGGTATAAGAAGCTGAGAGACTGAAGAAGACCTCAAGGGGACAAAGTGCAAACCCATCACCTACCAACCCTCTACCTAAACCAGCAAGCAGCCTAAACTCTTCGAAAAGTCGCACCCAAGTCAATCATTTTGTTGAAGATGATGATGATGAGGATGATGATGATCAACAATCCCCCAGACAGATGAAGTAACGCGTGACCACTTCCTATAACCTGAGAAACATCCCCTCAGTGAAGAAGACCACCTTCGAAAGCGATTCCAAGAGCAAGTTTGCCAAATAAAGAGACTGCTATACCCCAGAGCCCTCAAGAAGCAGACTTCAAAGCCAGAGAGAGCCCAGCTAAAAGTAACCCTACAGTGTGAGAAAGAGCAGCAATTTGAACAACTCTGACCATTCAGAGGAAAGGGAGACTCGATATGACAGACATCGCCAAAGCCAGACCAGGAAATCAGCTTATGGAAGCCAATTCAGCTGCGCTATGAGAGTTTCTAACTACGAACGACCTGCATGTGGTGTTACTGAAAGCATGATGAACATGAACTAAAGCGTTCCCCCAATCCTAATGATAATTTCAATTGGGAATTGATTGAGGCAAAGCTAAAAGAGGACTATGATACTATTCTCAAGAACACCATCGCGGAAGACCTGAAAACCTCTCACTACTTTATAGATGTGTTTAACTTATCACCCAGTTCGAAAAGAAATACGCGAAGAGTGATTGCTTCGGTGAGTTCCCTCTTCTGGAAATGCTTTAGAATTCCCAATAATTGAACTCTGGAACCTGTGCTGTTGACTTCTTCTTTGCAAACGAAAAAGTGGTCTAATATCAACTTGAGATGAAAAGAAAATCTTGCTTCGTTGAAAAAGACCGAGAGGTTCAGCTAATTACTCAAACAACGTACAAGAGAATGCTTGGTAAGAGAGCTGAGTAAGTAGACCTTTCAGACGTGATAAAAGAAAATGAAAAGGAGAGATTAAAGAGACAGAGAACCTCTCTCAATTCACTCAACTAAAATAATATTGGTGGTGGTGATCCCGATGACGGAGGAGAAGACCAGTAAATGCTTAATGTCGATGCCAATCAAGGCAGCTTTGAGCAACACAGATACCCATTAAGTTCTCGTAAGAAATACCACCAGATGACTCTAAGCTCAAATGTTGAGTAAGCATCTCAAAGCTAAGTCAAGGACAAGCTTGACATGATCCCCAGCCATTTCTTGTTCACTCGCTGTTGGTATGTCAAGGAGAGATTTGAAGAGTTACTGCCCTCAGAATATTTCCAATACCCATTCATGATTCAGAAAGCTAATGAATGCTTTGAGTACATACAGGATAATTTCGAGTCTTCTTGGTACAATTACACTGGTTCTCCCTTCTTTAACGCTTCTGTTTACAGACTGATGTTTACTCCTCATTGATTCATCCATTAATCGAACAGAATGAAGGATTACCAGTACAGGGACAATCATGCATTCAATCCCAATGTAAACTTTTGCAGCAAAGTGCTCAATTGCCAACACTCGACTCCTTACCTCGACTAACTCATGCAGCTTGTGAACCTCTTGAGCGATGGCTTGGTTTATATCGAAAGGAGATCATTCTGTATGTTACTATGTGCACTCTTCAAAGCAGCCCCCTAGGCTATTGTGAACCCCCTCTTCTTGAACCCCATGAAGTTTCCTCTCTTGCATGCTCTCGACTGGCTTGTCTTCTATGAGTTCTCTAGAACATATGTATTCTAAAGGCTCGGTACAATAGATTACAATGAGGCAAGTTTCTATGAGCTTGGCAGCTTCGGCCAATAGTTTTCTGATAACGAAAAGCTTTTCTCTGATTATCTAGACGACAGGAACTCTATCATTGTAGAGCTGATCTTCCATCAACGTGGTCGAGACATTCCTCAGTCAATATTCGGTGTCATCCGCAAGAATGCTGATAAATCATTGACGATCAAATCTTCGTACAGTAAAAAGACTGTGTTGATCCCCAAAAGTATCGATTCGAAGAATAATGAATTGAAAGAAGCTTGCCAGGTGTTTATACATGATTTTACTGAAGACCCCGCGTTCTCTACAGGTATGAAGCAGGTATTCGAAGTGCGATTCTATGGGTGCACGCTAAGATGTGAAATGGAGAAGACTGTTCTATACTAATACGACGATTTCCAATACAGTGCTCGTTAATTCTTCGTGCGTTTCTTTTCTATGTAACATTCCATTTGTCTAACTTAATTTATAGGTACTCATCAACTAATCTTCATCAGGCGTACATTGATTTGCATAGAGGAATTGGATACCTTCAGAATCAAGTGATAAGACTCACCTATGAAAAAGCCTCGAAATGTGAGACATGGAAGGAAGTTCCGAATGACTTAGTCATTTACAACAAGACCCCACTTTCGAACTACAAGAATTTCGACTACATTATTGAATTTGTTGATAGATTTGCTAATAAATCTATTTAAGAACGCTCTGATATGTTAAGTAAGAATTTAATGCTAGCTAAATATTTTAGGGTAAATGCTCAGAGGCTAAATACATAATGATGTATATGTAGCTTAGAAGGGATATCCTAACAGGCCTCTAAGCATTATTAACTCAATCTATCAGTTTAACACACTCGTCACCTTGGTTAAAAACCTTCCCAGAAATTCAGAGCTTCGCACAACCTCAAGGAAAGATCTTTTATTGGCACAGGATGTACTCGAAAGTCTTCATGAAACTTTTATGGAACTTATCCATAAATCTTACCAAGAGTATTTCAAGATTTATGAATCAACGTAAGCATATTTTAGATTAAAATTCTATAGTTATCTCTAACTGAAGGAGAATGAATTCCATCCTCTCGTAATGACACTCAACTGGTCGATCCCTGATGATCTAAAGATTGTAATGGGTCTTATTCAAAGCCTCGCTGATTAAGCATAGAGAAATCCTCCTTGGCCAGATAATTATCTTTCAAAACAACAGAGATATGATGACGAAATTTTTCTTGCCCTAAAAGACCAAGTAAAGAGACTTCCAATCAAAAATCTAGATGGACTGTCTGCCAGAGAATAAGCTCTGCTTGAGAACTCGCCATGGCTTCTCCACTTAGAAGCTTTCATGAACAGGTTTTTGCACTACAGCTCCAAAAAGAATGACACTCTTCAGTAAGTGGATTTAAATTCTAACATTTCTTTATAGGAAAGTGATTGTTAAACCCCCATCATTCTACATCAGAAGAGTTAACTAGCTTTCAAATGATCATGACAACGCTGTAATGTTTGAAGGACTTACACTC